>JBCEWB010394157.1:0-39347 GCA_039654565.1 Peronia peronii
TGTATCAACGTCAAGAGTATCGTCCGTAAGGTTGACAATACTCGAATCAGGACAATAAGAAAAGGACTTAGCTTCGGTGAGAGTCCTCGCTGTATGAGCTGCTAGTACTCGTTTCTGACGCTCTTTTTCGCGACGTCGTTTCCTATATAACTTTGTTCGCTTATGTTCTCTGGGGAGAGTTGGCGGATCTTGTATGCTATTGGGCCCATGTGACCGGGAACAGGTGGGCCTTTGGTGAGGTAGTTCTTGCAGCTGTTCTGGCAGTTGGGGAGCAGATCTTGGTAAACAAATCATTCTTGTCTTTGTTCTTCTCCTCCTCTTCCTTTTCATGGTTTGTGCAGACTGGTGTACATAAACGCGGTATTACACGTTGTCATTCTCTCGGCTTCCGCAGGCCTGTGCCGCAATTTTGCAAACATGCACTGTTAACACAGTTAACAGTAGCTGTAACCTGTAACACTGGATCTGATTTGCTCTGCTCTATTCATGTTTCTTATTTGTTCATTCTGAACTGGCCAATGGGTGTGGGTTAGACAAACTAGTCGATTGGCGAGAATTCAACAGGTTCCAAAGAGTTGCAAGGGAGGAGTGGAAAATGGAGGGACGGAAGATTTTAGTGGTTTGGTTTTTTGTTTTTTTTTGTTTTTGTTTTTTCGTTACTGATCTGTAAAATCTACATAATCATCTTCAAGGCAGTTAAATACCCTATTTTGCTATTTACGCCTATTAATATTATCGTTTTTGTGATGTAGATCTATGTCTCTCCTCGTCATCACAGTTTTATGTTTCTCTCTTCTTTCGCTCATTCCTTCCCCCACTCCCCACCTTCCTCCCCCCCCCCCCCCATCCCCGGTTCTTTCTCTTTCTGTGTCTCTCCATTGCACTCTTTTCCCCATCCTCTTCTCGAAATTTGATATAATCTCACCAGTGTCTTAAGGCAGCAAAGTGATGCTATAGGCCCAGATCGTAGTTATATCTACAATATTCAACATCAAACTTTGTATCTCGTAACCCGATATTGGGTCTGGAAGCTGAAAGAATAATGGAAAACTATGTACGCAAGGGACAGGGTACACAAACAAGGGATAGAAAGTGTTTTCACTAGTTTGAAATCAAAGCTAGTGCATTCGTAAACCCAGAATGTGAACTGGAATAAAATAATGGCAAGCAATGCAAAACAGAGATTACCTGATTGAAAACAAGATGTTTAACGGGAAATGTGATATAGACATTTTAGAAATGCAGGCTGAGCTAGAACCGCCAGGTTCAGTTCTCTTTATGCCTTTCAATCTCCTGCGGGTAGAGATATTTCGTGATCATCTCAGGGTAGAAACAGAAACAAACCAACTGGACCGTTAAAGGGCAAGAGAGGAGGCACCGCGTTGAATAGAGCAATTGTCGAAGGAAAAAGCACTGAAGGATAAAAATTATGAGAGAGCAGGTATACAGGATCCTGTCCACTGTTATTACTACATAGTTTACATGTGCAGAATATATTTCTTCCGTTGGTACCCGATCTGTGACACACATCGAAAATCATGTACCCGATGGTTGCAATAAACTCCATGTTCATAAGTTTGTCCTCTGTCGTCCAATGATTCAAGGTTTTATTGATAGTCTTTCTTGATATAATTCGGCATCGCTGTCCAGCATCTTTACTACTGAAATATTCTTCCGGTGTCAGCTTTTTCTGTAAACATGAGCTACAAATTTCAAATCCCTCTCTCGAATTATAGAAAGAAGTGATAGTTACACACACATTCTTTCAGGACTTTTCCTTTGTATATCTTTTCCATCCGGGACAACTTCAGAATTCTTCGTAGAAACACAATTTCTGTAATCTCAATGCAGAGTCTATAATAACTGGATTTTGGTCATTTAAGGTCGGTCGTTTTAAGTCTAGGGCAGAGTGGATAGCAGACTTAAACTCCCCTATCCCTTATCTACCTCTGTCAGTGGCTCAAGGCATATGTCCGCTGGTGGATTTTAAAATGAAAGAATGGAGTGGAAATACGCAAGCAAATTCCTTCCAATTTTTCCTTTCACTTCCTTTCCATTGTTTTCCATTAAAAAATTTCTCCGATTTTTCTCCGAGAACTTCCAGGTATATTGGCACGTTTTCGGAGAGTTCCATTTAAAAATTAATACCAATTCTAGAAAATCTCACCAGTATGTCTAGACGCATCCCTTAAGTCTTAGTATGTTCATTTTGTTGGTCTCTTTTTTGTTTGAATCAGAGACTTCTATTCTTGAAAGTCAACCAAATAAATTGCCACTAATTCTGTATTTCATTTAATCCTCGAGGAAAGTTACACTAGTTCAGATTTAAGAATCTCAAATGATCAATGATTTCTCAAAAAGTAGTGGTCACAATCAGGTGCACTGTGGACACGGAGAGAAGAAAGAATAGTAGAGATCGAAGGAGGCAAAACAAAAAAAAATAGTAGAGATCGAAGGAGGCAAAAAAAAAAAAGCGCCGTTGAAAAGCCCCGCTTGCTTGAAATTATTTCTGGGCCTAGTCAGCCAATCTACTGTATCAGCCAATACTCTAATAACTACATTTTCTCTAATCTTTGCTATATGAGAGATGCAAGCATATACCGCGATTTCCTCGAAACAGAAGTTTTCAAGACAAAAGCACTGTGTCAAAGTACGTTGAAATTGAGCGAAGTCCATACGATCTATCTTCAGACTGAGCTGTTATCTCATAGCTGTTTCCTTGAAAGTTGTCAGATAGGACGCGTGACTGACCATAATCCTCCATGTATATTTCTTAACCGATGTATTATTATGCGGTACAGGCAGTGAATCGTTATCAGGGATTTCTATTGATATAAGACGCAGGAGCGCGAGCGAACATGGGTGATGCATGGAGATAGTTTAAGTGTGTAAATGTCATTGTGTTCTCTCAAGCAATTTCATTCTCTTTCTCCCGTGTCGCGTTTTCTTCTATTAAACCATTTTGTTTAACTCAATCGTCCGAATAAACTATTTCACTTCAATAAAGGGAGAAAGAAAGGATCTGTAAGAAGACGAAAATTGAATTTGTGACAAGCTTATTATTCTCCCCACATCAGCATTTCCATCTTGTCTTGTTTGTTCAAATCGTTTTGTTCTGAGAACCTTTATTTATAATAGATTGATTTGTTCTCTTTCAGCAAGAATAACGAACACGAAGAAGAAGTTAAGAAGCTTTACGAAGAAATGGAACTGCAAATAAAACAAGAAAGGGAGAAAATACTCACTGAGGTAAACCATGAGAGAGAGAGAGAGATGTTTACTTGTTTGTCCGTCTGACTGTCTCTTCACCTTCTTTTTTGCCACTGTGTGGGTTTGTGGATGGATGGATGGATGGATGGTGGGTGGGTGGGTGGGTAGATGGATGGATGGATGGATGGATGGATGGATGGATGGATGGATGGATGGATGGAACGACGGATGAACGGACGAAGGATCGCTTTGATAGAAGATGAAAGGACAGATGGATAGACAGATGGCCTATGACAGACAATATTTTAATCCGTCCAACATGACAACCTCCTGACGGGACAGTCGAGTTGTCCGTTTTGTTTATGTAGCACTAGCCCTCTTGCATAGATCTACATGTAGCCTATTTTGTATCCTCTGTCTCGCTACATGTTTCTCGCTGCTATGTCCATCACTCACTATCCGTCTGTCCATCCATCATCCATCTCCCCTTCCGCCAGTCCTACTAGTCCATCTATCTATCGAAACATCCATTTTTCCATCCAGTCTACCATCCATCCATCCTTTCATCCATCCATCCATCCATTTTTCCATCCATCCATCTATCCATCCATCCATTTTTCCATCCATCCATCCATCCATCCATCTATCCATCCACCATCCATCTATCCATCTATCAACCTGTTCATCCACCCATCCACCTATTCATTCATCATCCATCCATCTGACCATCACCCATCCATCCATCCATCCATCATCCATCCATCCACCTGTCCATCATTCATCTATTCATCCATTCATCATCCGAGCATTCATCAGCGTGACAAAAAGATAGTATAGAGATAAACAGATGGACAAAATAGTAGTTACTGACCCTGGCACTCGTTCACTCCTACATTCACTCAGTCATAAAACACATGTATACCTGATCGGTCGCTCGGGCAGTCGATCGGTTGGTCGAACGGTCAGACGGTTGATCGTTCGGTCGGCCGGTAGGTAATTCACTCGCTCATCCACTCATTTACTCATCTCTTTCTTTATCCATTCACTCCTCTTACTCATTCACTCATTTGTTTATTTCTTCATCTACCTTTAACTTGTGTTCATTCATTCATAAATATTCATTCAGCCATTTAATCATCCATTTAATCACTCTTTCATTCATTCTTTTCGTGCCTCTCCCCTCCCCGCCCCCCTCCCCCCTTCTTTTATCCATCTATTTCTCTAGTTCTATTCTTATATTACTTTGACTTTTCAAAGCCAATGCTGCTTACGTAAATTTTCATGAAGAGTATATTACCATATCTTATATCTTTTGTTTTATTAATTTTTTAATTTTTAATTTTTTATTATTGTTATTTATTTTTTTTGTACTGCCACCATTTTTTTAACATTGTCGTGGAAGAAAAGAGAAAAATTCTGTAGAAAATATTGGAAATAGCTTTTTAAAATTTCTGTAAAGTATTTTCTTTATCTCTTTCCATATTTCTCTCTCTCTCTCTTTCTCTCTCTCTCTCTCTCTCTCTCTCTCTCTCTCTCTCTCTCTCGTTGACAACTTTTTTTTTAAATAATCGAACTGTCTCTTGGTGAAAAAGAAATATGAGATGGGCTGCAGTGAAAGATACGGAAATACGATAGTTGTTCAAAGACATGATCTAATAAGCCTAGTTTCTGTCTCTTCAGTGCCGATATTGTAACATTGATAGCTCGGTTTGATTCATATTATCGGTGCACACTTCATAGGGACCCCAAGTAAGCACTTATTGTTAAAACTTTTTTTTTTCAAAATATAAATTATTATTGCTGTTTTTGTAGCCCACTTCTGTTTCGCCCCTGCTTCACTACAAAATCCAGTAGCCTAATCTTACAATCTGTTGAAATAATGGTGATGCATAGTTTAATGTACATATTACAGTGATAACTCTTTTGTATTGCTCAATAGGAGAAGACAAAAGAAAAGCTCATGAAGGGAGAACTAGAGGCTCAGTTGAAAGAAAAGGAGAGACAGCTGCAAGAAATACTGTCACGACACCATGAGGTGAGAAATAATTGAGTGAAAGTGGCTGTAGAAAAGTGAGAGAATGAAAAAGTAAGAGAGAGAGAGAGGGGGGAGAGAGAGAGAAATGACTACAGTGAAAGAGAAAGAACAAAAATGAAAGAATCAGACAGAAATATGAGCAAAAGATATATCAGAGAATAAAAGCTAGATTGATTGATTGATGGTTTAACAGATCGCTTATATCCATTAGATGGACAGTCATGTGATTAATTGGCTGTCTAATATAGCCTCTGATTGGTTGGTGGTTGATTACTTAATAGATTGACTGGTTTGTTGGTTGGTTGGTTGGTTTGTTCATTGGTTGGTTGGTTGGTTGGTTGGTTGGTTGGTTGGTTGGTTGGTTGGTTGGTTGGTTGGTTGGTTGGTTGGATGGTCAGTCAGTCACTCGGTTGGTTAGCTGGTTGGTCAGCTTTATTGTCTTAACATAATTCATATTTATGAAGACCCTAAATATTGGATGACTTAAAAGTGTTTTTGTCAGTGACAGATGTTGTTCAATCTGTAGGGAAGAATCGTAGATTATAATGGTATATTAACACGGCAGGGAAATATGACATAAATATAACCTGGATTTCATTACACATTTAATCAAACCACATACCTGTGCAAAGCTATAAGAGTGATTTATACTTGTTACAATATATAATGAAATTGATATGTCTGAGTGCCTGTGGCACATACATGTCCAAAATTCTCAAATTTTAAGGATGATGGGCTTTCTCAGAATCAGCAACAACAGTTCAGTTGTTTTTCAGATAATTTTGCTTTAATGTGCTGCGCAGATCTACACCATCTGGATTATGTGTCTCTTATTTGTAATGGATATACTATGTGTATGTATGTTTAGAGATCTCTACAGCTTGAGTGAAGGAACAAATGAGTAATATAAAAAGAGAGAGAAAGGAAACAAGAATGGACAGACTGGCAGATAACTTAAGCAGTCAAACATTCCTTTGTTTACTTGAATAATTATCTGTATTATGAAATACCTAACATATTGTATGTTTTGTGATCAATGTATAATTGATGAATGGGATCAGTGTGTTAGTGATGAATAGCACCAGTATATGACTAATGGCACAGGTGTATGATTGATGAATTGTGTGTGTGAATTGTTTGGGTCATAAACAAACCAATGTGTGAATCACGAATTGGATCAAGGGATAATACTGATGAATGGAATCAAGATATGAGCGCTTAAAAAACCCAATGTATTAATAAGAATTTCAAGTGGGGTCATACATTGTAATAACTGATTGACATGTTATCTTTTGTCTTACTAGCTGGAACAGAAACTTGACGATCTTAATAAAGTGGATGTTATGACCAAGCAGGAAAATGAAAGGCTGCAAAAGGTGAGCACAGCTGATACATCCTAGTCATGTGTTTCATGATAGATATCTAGATATATATTTTTAAATTTTTTTTTCATTTGGTGTAGGTTTGCAGCATTCTATGCTGCGATGACATGTTCAACATATTTTGGCAAAACAATTTTTGCCTGGTAATCTTACTTTCAAGGAAAAATTAAGATTTAGATTGCCAGCATTCTTGTAACACAAAGCAAATTGTACATAGTTTTCACAGAATGAAGTGATAAGACAGCTTATCTCTTACCATTGTGAAAACTTACATTTGAATAGATGGAGAAATTGAAAAAGACATTTTGGGGAAGCATATTATTTCTCTGTTTGATTGACCATAAGACCATAAGTTATAAAGATATGAATGGAAGAATAGACAAATGTGGACAACAGGCAGATAAAGACAATCAGATTGACTGAAAAATTTATTTGAAAAACAAATCAAAAATAAGAGGCAGGTAGGCATGTCTAGAATAGTATAGTCTTGTCGAGGAGGAGGAGTAAAGATATACTGGTGATTGATTGTACAGGTAAGATAGTCAAGTGAAGTATATGAGTGATTTGGAACGAAATATATGAGAAGTTTCAGAAGGAAAGGGTAGCATTAACAGTGAAAAACTAAGGGGTAAATTGAGAGCTGCAACGACAAACAAAAGGGGAGAGAAAAGAAAGAGAGAAGATAATGATAGGATTAAATGGCCTCAAACATCAAAGATTCTTAACTTCAAGTACAAGAGGGAGGTAATTATTATACCTCTGTGCTGTGCCATAACTGCTTTGTGTTCTGGTGGAATTATAGAGGTTGTTTTTGTTTCCTTTTTATTTTGTAGGTAGAAAATGTCATTGCTAGATTAGTAAAGATTTGAGTGCCTCACAGGCAGCCACTTTGTATGTTTCCCAAGAACATCCGTGAATGTCTCCTTTGGATCTGTTGAAGTAATAACAGATTGTACAGCGTTTAAAGCATGTACTGCACAAGAATGAGCAATATACAAAGGCCATCCATTATGATTGTTAATTACAATATATACTGCTGATCTATCAAACTGGAATTTTTGCACAGGAGAAAGACCAGCTGGAGGAAATGCTTAGTCAGTCACAGGAGAATCTTGAAGAATCCAGAACGTACATTCAACAAATGCAGAATCAACAGAAAGATGAGAAGAGAGAAAGAGCTAGGTATGTCGTCGTTCTAAAGAACAGTCTACCCATGTTATCATTAAATGCGTTGATATTATCTGAACAATTTTCAACATAAATCCATGACACTTTTATTTCGATCTTTTATTTCACCTTTCTACCTCCACCCTTTTCCCTCCTTTGCATGAGATCACAATGCCCAACTGCATTGGTTTTCAGATACATAAGATTTGAGAACATGTATATACGTGGAAATGCAAATAGTAGCCTACCAAGTGATTAGATTTAAATTGTGAGAAAACTGGAATATTTTATTACATGCTTTGGTGTTGATGAAATAGAATTTTGTATTGAGATATACTGTTAGGTAGATCTATGTTTGTTTTGTTGTTTTTTTTACTTTGAAGGAATAGGCAGTGTAAGGCTAGCTTGTAGAATATTAGGGCACAAAATATATAAAGAATGAAAAAAATCATTTCAGTACTATGTGCATTTCCACTCCACATTAATTTTTATATTGACACTGTCTGCATGGACTGATTTTACTTTCAGTTTAACTTGTGTTTTAAAGAAAATGTTTTTTTGCAAAATCAGAAGAAGATACTGTGACTCTGCCAGGATCATTAGTTGCTGAAAGTGTAGATAACTTCCAATTTTATGCTGTTTCATTTGATCTTCACTCTTGTAGTATGCTGTGATCATTTCATTCCAGATGTAATCTTTACTTATTTCCTTTCAGATTTATACTTCAGCCATTGATAAAATATTTTTTTTTCTGTAGCAACCTATGGATTATATTATTGTTTAGCTATTATGGCAACTTTTCCTTTCTCTTTAAATTCAGTGCTCTTTATAGATGTGAAGTAATTACTTCTTTTGATTGATTTCGCTTCACTGTCATGTTTTTGGTAACGCATATTACTACTATAGGTGTGAGCTCATGATCTTTTTGTTTTTTTTTTAAAAAGATATTCATGCTAAAGTATTTATAAACTCTCACTCCACTGGATTTGTCAGCATGCTGCCAGTTATAGGCTATGCTGAAAAATAATCATCTTTTTAAAGTGCAATTTTTGAAATAGCTTAATTGTCACCCCCTAAGAATGTACGAAGAAGCAGTTTCTTGTGAGCATGACAAACATCTGTTTATGTTATGGCTCATTTATCAACCAAATGACAAAAAATTATATTGCTCATCATGTAGATATCAGGTTTATTTAAATAGATTTATGCTAATAAATAGTTTTTGAATACATTAAGAAATGTTTAAAAGATCAATTAAAGTCAATATTATAATCAAAAGAAGGTAAATATTACAAATCACAAATAAAATCAGAACTTTTAGAGAGCTGTGTAGATTGTGTATCATCCATTTTGTCTTCTCAGTAAATTACTTACAAGAGTGTAGCTGCCCTGTCATCAGTGTTGCAACAATTCCTCAAGTCAAATATGAAGAACTTATTAAATTTGAGCAGCAAATCAAGCTATTACTCTCCTGAAAAAACAATTGAATAAATTAAGTTAACAGATAATTTTGCATTGGTATTCAAAATGCAGTTCCTGTCTATGACCACTGAATATAAAATATAGATCTAATTATTTCCCTAAATTTGGATAAATGCTTCTTTGTTACTCTGAATCTTTGGCATTTGGCCATAAGTGGATGCATATTTGCATGTGTCAATAAAATATTAGGTATATGTTAACTGCTTTCAATAGGTGGACTCACTGTCTGTTTTTTTTTTGTTGTTGTTTGATTGTCTATATGCTTGGCTCTGAGTTTCTTTCTTTTTTGTATGTGTATGTTGTTGTTTGTAAGAGGTAACTTCTTATTCCTCCATGTGCTTTATTTCAATTTAGAAATTATTTCTGACTGTATGTTATGCATGTGTGCTAAGCAAAAATTAGGGCACAAACAATATATGAAAGCCATATTTGAATTCCTCAGAAATCTTTAGTATTTTGGTTATATTCACATTCTAGAAGAGAACCCATGGCCTCCGTGGAAGATTTTTTAAATATAACCCTGTGACTTAAACTGTATGGCAAGGGTGCACACTGCGATGTTGATATTTTGGTTAATTAAACTGAATGTTAGTCAAAGAAAACATGTTTTGAAGAGGTCATACAACTGAACGTACAATTTGGATCAAGCAACCTTGCGAGTTCATTATTCAATTATTATCACATTTTTTTTAATAACGTCAAAGATAATAATGTTTTTTCGGCTTTATATAAGTAGAAACACAGATCCATATGCACCAGTGTTGTGTGCCAAATTTCATATGGATCCATTCAGCAGTATTTGAGTCCATAAGCCTATTGTGGGTTTTGCTGCACATTAATAGTATAGGTTTGTTATTTGATTAGCTGACCTTGATGACGGCAATATATATATATTTTTTTTTTGTTCTTCTTAGTAAACAGAAATGTGCCCTCATTTTGAATGAGGAAACCATCTATTTAAATAAATAGAAATTGACTCGTTCTTTTCCCTGAGTTTATATTATTAACCTCTCCACAAGATCATGTGAGGACATTCTCGAAGGAGGGCATAAAAGTCATAACCTTGCACCAACGTTTTATCACAATCTTCAGCTTTCGAAGTCCAGGCCTTCTAAAGGTCGCAGGTATTAGCCCAATCACTGGTCCATATTATAACTGAAAATGTTCACCAATATAGGTTGCTGGAAAAAAAAATACATTTTATTATGATATCAGTAACTTAGTTGCCTTTACTATATGACTTCTAATTTAGAATCTATTATCATCTCAGCTTTATCTTTGGCTTTTTTTGTGTGTGTGAGTGTAGACTTAAAAACATTCTGTGCAGGTTTTTATCCAAATATCAGTTTGTGCTAATCCATAGGAGCCACTAGGTTTGATCATATTTCAAGCTAACCCTTTCCAGTACAATAAATGTTAGTATATTTTAGTAAATTGGAAAATAGATTCTCAGACTTGTTTTTTTTAATTGCATTATCAGCGGTTGCTATGTACTTCACCATTTCATCTGAATTGTCATTTCAGTTCATGATTTTATTTTAAATGTAGCTAGCAAATTTTAATGTCTGTGCATAAAGTGGAATTGTAGTATTCACCGATTATATGCAATAAAATAGGTAAGCCTTGATAGATGGAAAGTATATTTTGGCCTTTTGTTACCATATTCATTTCATACATCTGTGTTTTATGGATATGGAGGGAGGAATGGATAGATGGATGGACAGACATATGAATGTGTGGCTAGGTGAGTGAGTGAATGAGCAGGTAGATGGAGGGATGGATTGCTGAACAGATGGATAGACAGATTGATGCATGGTCAGAGGAAGAAACAAGGACCTCAGCCCAAGGATCTTTCTCTAGTCTGTGGGAAGGACAATTGATGGAAGGAAAGATTACAGAATGACTGGAGAGATGGTTGTATGGAGAGATTACAGACATATTTGCAATAGGAGAATGAATGATTGGAGGATGGATTGATGAGTGGATGGATGGAAAGATGAAAAACCATGATGCACCATAATGAATTACCATAATCACTACTGGCAATAAATCATATGAATAATGCTGATATCAGGAAAAGAATGATTGTACAAGAATATAGATATTATAATATACATACTATGGGTCATGTAATAATTTTTAATCTTCTATATAATTACTATATTGATATCTTAGACACATCACCAGCTTCACTAGCCTTTCCCTCTTTTATTAATCTTAAAATGTGTAACTGTGTCTGTGTACTCTGTGCTTGAACTGAACATAGGCATGACAAAGATAATAAAATGCCATAGAAAATATATTAGAAATCTGATCAATTTATACTAAGAGATATGCAGGTGATGTTCACCATCTATATCAATTGTTTTTGAATATATGTATGGCATGATGTACATAATGTAGCACAGAGCATTATCATGTGAGAGCATTATCTTGTGATGGTTTATACTGGGAATAACATTCCTGTCAGTCATGTAAGCCCTTAATATAATACAATATACATGTATATATTACATTTGTATGCCTCAGTTAAATGCATGGCACAGTAGCTGTTTTTTCATGCTGGCCTTAACCTTATCAATCGGCAGGGCACCACTGGAGATCTCTTAACCAGCTCCTTCCATCTCTCATGGTTTTCAGCCAGTAAACTGTTTACTTACATGCAAAAGTGTAACTATTTCAATTGATATTAATATAGTTCATTGCACATGTACAATATCTTTGTCAGCTTATAACAAGCATTATTCTTACACAGGTTTTCATGTCATTGTAATTATTGTTATTATATGTGTAAGTTCTTTATATTATTATTCAAAAATTTGCTGTCAGTTTTCACATTATCAGATTGCATCGCCTTTGTTATTTGTCTGCTGTAAAATCAATCATGGAAGTCAGTCATTTTCTTATGACAAGATTTATGAAAGATGAACTGGAGAAAATATGTATTTTGGGCCTTAGTTGACATGGTTCAGATGTTATTAAATTTAATTTTCAACAGTCCTTCGGTGTATTAACCCTTAAAGGACCACTCACGTATATTTCCACCGCAGGTCACACTATGCAGAGTCCCAATTGTGTATATTTCCCTTGTCATACCATGCTTTGTTTACCTTGGTTTCGAAACTAAGGAAGCGGAAGTAGAGCCGCTTATATTATATAAATTTTTTTCTGACATGACCTAAAATTAAGGAATTTTCCAAAACATGGCCAGTCCTGAAGGAATAATAGTGCTCTACGTGGCCGGTCCTTTAAGGGTTAATATCCTAAGTATCCTTCATTGTAAGCTACACGGATGTTGAAGTTTTGAATTTTGTCTTTTGCTGCCTTCCCTTCAGTTATTAGCCTTAGGACATAAGAAACCAATTTGTTAATCTTGCCATTTATCTTAAAAATCATCGCTCAGCTTCATTTGCTAGATCTCTTTTTGTCATTAGGAGCTGAGGGCCTTGAAATAAAAGGTTATTTTGAGCTTTTAGAAAAAGTTAATAATGATATTTTTTCTTGTATCATAATGCTGAGCTAAATATAACATGTAATTGAGTTGTTTCTGTCATGGAAGAAAAATAAAATATTATAGCAATATTTTGAATCAAATCTTGTCATATGTAAATATACATTAAGACAATTTTCTTTTCCACAAAATCAAGTCTAATTAATCTATTCACTTGCATTGTAGATGGAGTAAGTTAGTATGAATGTTAAGGACCTGTTCGAAATGACATATGAATTATATTAATTTACATAACTGTGACAAGATATGTCATTCTCTCCTTTTTATTATAATATATGGCACAGCAGGACTAGTTTTACAAGATATCATTTGAGAAAAAAAGATATTATTAAAATCCTCATACATGACATGTTTTCTTTATTTATACTGACATGGTTCTGTAAAAAAACAAAACTTATATGGTGCTTTGAGAGACAGAAGAATGAATCCCTTTCACTGGGGCAAAAATGACAAAGCAGAGGATAGAGATTGTGGTGTTCTCTCATGAGATTTGATAGCAAATGTTTTCCACAGTTTGTTCATTACAATTAATTTGCTGCATTTCAACTATTTTGTTTGCTTTAGAGCTGCATTGATGTTATCTGAAGGAATTGCCATTGAGCGAGAAAGCTTGGTTAAACAACTTGATATACTCAAGTAAGTCTTTTTCTGGTCTTACTCTTGCGATTTTCTTCACCATATCAATTTCCATGTTTATGAGCAAATAATGTTCATCAACTGAATGTTTATTTAATCATAATCATGGTTGAAACAGTTTTATGTAAGTTTATTTTTTCAAGGTATTCATGGCTATCCATCCACTAAGTCACCCATCCATCCATCCAATGACCCACCCATTCATCCATCCATCCATCCATCCACCCACCTATCCATCCATTCATTGATGTGTTTATTTATTCATCCATCCATCCATCCATCTATTCATCCATCAATCCATCCTTCCATCCGTCCATCCATCCATCCATCCATCCATCCATCCATCCATCCATCCATCCATCCATTCATCCATCCATCCACCAAGCTGTTCACCCACCCAAGTCACTCATTAGTCTGCCATTATTTTATGTACCACTCATCTTGTCTTTCCCTAATATGTCTGTAATGTCTACAACTAAACAGCCCAGTGGATAAGTGGTTTTAAAAATAATCCTCTTGGTTTAGACATAGTAGGAAGAGCATGTCCTTGAAAATGAAGAAAAGTACTGCTGCTTTAAAGCTTATGAGAAAAGACTTTAACTTTTAATTATGATTTCTTCTTTGTCTCATCCTCATGCTTTTATACTATGCATCAGTTATTACTGGTATGATCTACTATAGTCATAATTGATAGAAATATATTGAATTTTGAATTTTTAAAAATTATTTTTGTTCTAGAGATGTGAACAAGAGGTTGCGAGATGACAAAGACGAGGCAGAAGCTACAGACATAAGGCGGGTATTGCCTTTAACTTTACTAGTCTAGGGGTGGCGGATGCAGCAAGTCACTGGCTCTACTGAGCCATTGTCCATTGTTCTCAGAGTTGCAGCACTTCCAGTGAATTTTTAAACGAGACATATCAAATGACTAGTATTTTTTTTATTTCTTTCCTTTTCTGAGAAATTGTTTTGCCCTGCTAACGGAATCAACTTGCCTAAAAGAAAAAGCTCACAAAAATGGAATGCCAGAAACCGTTTAAGCTCTACTTTTTTCATGCCATTTAGAAGTCTGATCTCTTTTCAGCCTGTGAAAAATATTTTTAGTAGGATACTTATATTAGAATAGTTTACTCAGTTAGCAAAAACTGATGTCTTTATTCATACACACATTATTTGTTTTCAAAATTTGTTTGAATCTGTAATTCTATTAATTTTTTATATCTCTGAATATTTAAACTGGAAAAAAGAATGGGCCAAACAACATGGATATTAAAATCTATGATGTGTATCCTAATTTATAAGGATCACAACTGAATAGTATGGAAGTTCAATTATTATTCGATAGAAGGAATTCAGATATAAAACTAGTTATTTCCTCTAAAGTATGCAGCATTTTTATTGCATGAAGATGCACGGTGTGATGATTGCATTTTATGACTGGCAGTTTGACTTTTCTAATAGTCCTCTCGATTTCAATTAATGACTATAACATCTGTGCCTATTCTGTACACTGTTTTCTTTGTGTGTCTATCTGCTGCTGTTTAGGAAATGGCAACATCCCTCGACAGCGAGGTAGCTCTTCATCTATAGAAGATTGATAGATTAGGCCTGGCAGTGCCAATAAAGTGGATAATTTAATATGGCATCTCTCAGCCTCGTCTTATTTTTGTCTATATTTTTGCCAGACCAATTTGCTTTTCATTGATATGGGAGCCCTCTTGTGTTGATATACATCTATTGTTACATTTCTGTTCAGCTCAATTTCATCACATCAGTTCTTTTTTTTTTTTCGTGAAGATGTTTTTTGTGAAATGTTATAAATTTTCTGTATGTCAAATGAAATAACAAAATGTTTGGTTTTATTTTTATGATTCATGGTCAAACCTAACAAATGAGAAGAGCTCATAAACCAGCTGTTAACTGCAGATATTTTTTTTCAAAAATTAATTTTTTTTTCTATGAACATTATAAATTATGAGATTAATCTATTTTCATTTTGATGTGATTTGTACTTAGTTTTGTCCTCATAGTTTAACTAACACTATCATTTCATTAGCTTAACATTTTAGTTTCCAAATTTCATGAGGCTTTATTCCTTTTCTGTTTTCTGTAAATTTGGTTTAAACAGCCGAGTGCTCCACCGTTGAGAACAGTACAAGGTATAGTTCCATCAAATCTGAACATTTTTTTTGTTGTAAGATCTGCTAAATACAAGCATTTCTAGAATTTTAAAACATACTATTTATTATAAGAAATAATATAATTTGTGACTTGAAGTCTTGAAATAAGGGAAATCACATGAACTGAAGCCATATAGCAAAAAGTATGTCCAGTAATCATGAGCTTCTCTATATATGTATATACTTTTTTTCTTCTGAACATTCTCTCATGACTGAAAGCCTTTTGTAGAACTCAGGTATAGTGAAATGCATGCTCCACAATAACATTTTTCTCTTATGTTGGTGATACCGGTCAACAATTTTCATTTCTAAGATAATTTCAAGACTGCCTCATTTATTGAAAGAAAAAATATCACTCTTGCTAGATCTATAAAAATTGAACTCTCCCTTCATCACTGATCAAAGTATAATCTTTCAGACAACTGTAATGTTTCATTATTCATGCTTTGGGGGGGGAGGGGGGGAGGGGGAGGGGATCTTCAGAGATGCTTACATTAACACTCTCTGTTATTTGCCACAGGCCTGTTTTATTTTATGAAAATAGACCTTCAAACAGATTGGGTCAGTGAGTGTTATATTCAGCCTTCTGATTTGCTTGCTTTTTTTTTTTTTTCACCTAAATATGTCCATGAAGAGGAAGAAACAGAGAGAGAAAGAGTGAAAGGGAGAGTTCCATTTAAATATCCTGAATATTCCTGCATAAATGCCAAATAAATTTAAGTAAAACTGTATAAATGTTTGGCCTGCTCTTTAATTTGATTTATTTATTCAGTTATTCTTTTAATTTAAATTTACTTTCAGTCACTTTGGTCTCTTTCAGTTTCCTTGCTCCCTCTTTGTTCTGATCTTTCTTTTTACACCTTTTTTCTCTCATTAAATTTTATTTTTTTCTCCATTTTCCATGGCTGAACTTTATTCTAATTCTGTGAAGCATTTAAAAAAAAAAATAGAATGATATAATTCAGAAACCAAGTTTCAAGAAATTTTTGTTATTTTTGCTACAGTACAAATTTCTTTTCAGACATTGACTTCATGTTTATGTTACATGTGCTCGGCTAACACAGCCGAATGTTTAATTGGTTGTTTTTGATTTGCTTTGGATAAGGGAATATCTGAGGACAAGTTAATGTCTTCTGAGAGATACAGTAATACTGCATTCTGCCTCTATTTTGTTGCTTTTATTTTTTACTTCACATATCGTAGAGATGGGAGATCAGGCTTTAAAAATTTCATCTTCTTTTATTTTGGAGATATTTTTTTTTGTTTCATGTTTAATCCAGATTGTTTAAATGATTGACCAGGATAAAAAATCATAGTTCGGTGATGACTTATGCTGTAATCACACATGAATTCTTTTACTCTTTGATTCTTAAATATATGACATTTTAGTAAAGTCAAAACGATTCTAGTATTGAAGAAAATATAATTTATTGCTCTGTTGAAGAACATGAATAGCACATTAATTCAATTATTTGATATCAGCTCAAGTTTCTTTTGTTGCATGTTAGTTTCATTCACTTTCAATGTGAAATAGTAAACTGAAATTCAATGAAATTATCCCATTTGTAAGGACTTTTATTTTAACAACTGATTAGTTCATTTTTATAACCGTTTTAATTCTATGCCTCCAACTATCAACAAGAGATTATTATTTTATGTTCTATCCAATGATATACCTGTCAGTTTATACATTGTTCCAATCTATGTGTCTGGGCGTAACACTGGATTGCCTGTTTGAAATAGTCATTGATGATTCATTTTATGCAGATTAAACAGGTTGAGGACGACACGGAACCACCCAAACCTGAACCAAGGAAGACCCTTGCCAAACAGGGCTCAATACTTTCCAACTACTTCCCAGGGGGAGGGTGAGTACACTTTGTGGACCAGTGAGTAAGTCTATGCCTAGGAAGTCTGAAAAGATGGTAAATTACAGGTATGTTCACTATTACATAAGAAAGAAAAAAAGACAAATAGCTCAAAAACAGTTCACTTCTGATTAATGACCTAGTTTTAGTTCTCATAACATTACATACATATTGTATTTCAGTAAACATGATATATGTGTTTGCAGATCTACGCAGAGGGGGTCGACAGAGCTGGTCTCGGTCGACTTAGATCCAGAGGAACTGCATGATTATGATGGTGATGTCGATGTAAATTTTGATGATGAGTCCTTGCATGAAGCCACAGTTTTTTTGACAGAGGAAAGCGGGGACACTTTAGGTGCTCTTTCAACTGCAGAAAGTCGAGCTCATCATCGAAACCTTCGTCGACAGCATCATTACTCCAGTGGGGATGATAGTGGGGCGGGAGATGATTTAAGTACCGGGAGTAAAAAAGGGAAGAAATTAAGGTGAGTCGTTCCATTACTGCTGAATTTCATCATCATTATTAACCCTTTTTTTCTGTTTTCATGTACATATTGCTTTTTTACTCTTAATTCTGCATAAATTTTATTAATTTTAACTTTTATTTCTCCTGTCATGGTTTACTGTATGAAAGAAATCTTCCTAGTTTTCCCAACATTTTCTGGCACTTATAAAGCTGCAATAGAATTATTTCAGAAGAAAAGACTCAAGACTTTAATATTCTCTTTACTTGATATATTTTGGCATTTTCATATGATTCGTAAATAATGCTTTATTTGATAATATTGGTGCATTAGAAATTTCTGAAATCCCTTCCCCTTGTTACATGCAATAAAATTTCTGCATCTTCTTTTGCTCCTATTTTAACATTTTTTTTGTTTTCTATAATACAACTTTAACGTGACACATTCACTTCATTTCAGTTGATTGACCAACTGGACATGAAAGTTTAGAATATTTTTGTCTTACAGTGGAACAAGCAGCTTTATGAATCTCATTCAGCAAATTCTCTGACTGTCCTGTGTGTGTATTGCTGGATGAGAGTAAGCTTGTTAGTATGTGAAAATGTGATTCATGTTATGCTGTCATTGGTGTTCTTGTTGAAAAGTGCCCTGAAACTTAAGAATAAGCTACATGTATATGTTTGTTCACAAGAGAAAATCACAGTTATTCCACTTTTATGGTTTTCATTCATTTCAGGGGTAAACTACTTATGCCAAAGACAGCAAGATCACAGCCAGTGGGAGCCGATGCACAAAATGTCAGTGTATGTTAATTTTCTTGTCTTGTGCACTGCAGAATTCTGAATTTCTAACCAATTTAGGAGAGGACCTCTAACTACTCCAATTTACATTCCATGCTTTCATATTTAAGTATTCACAATCATTTGCAAACATCCTGCAGAGATTTCTCTTTATGTTACTCTGATGATCCTTTTCTGTTTGTTAAGCAAGTTAAATTTTGTGTGCAATTCTCTTGTCAGAGAATAATTGGTTAAAGGTTTTGACCAGACAATTTGATTTATGAAATAAACAGAACATGCATCCTCATGAATTTGGGTATTGCATTGTATTGAAAACCTACACTTTGGATATATCCTGATGCATTTGAATGTAAATTTATATCTATCTTTTGACAGGAGGGCTTGATATCTAAACCTCAGCGCATCTTCAAGATAGTATTTGTGGGTGACTCAGGAGTTGGAAAAAGCACATTCATTCATCATGTTTGTCATCAGGAGTTCAAACCAAACTTCAGTGCAACTATTGGTAATCATATCTTATGTTTCTATTTTTATCTTGCTTTGTTTTGGTTTTGTTTCCATGGACAACAATCACCGCAATTACCAAGGAAATCTTTAGAGATACTAATAGTAATTGCATTTAGGAAATAAAATATGAGAACAGAAAGTGTATTGAAAATGAAAAGTGAACAATCTGGGAAGACAAATATGTAGCATTTAGATTTAATTAATTTTGTTTACGTCAGTTTATAATTTATTTATCAGAACTCTCTCGATCCAAGCATTCAGGCACAGTTGGAACTGGATGGTTGGTTTGAGCAGGTTGCAAATGAGAAGTATCAGTCACCATTCTTTAAAGAAAATGATAACTTTTTCCTATAACGCAACTATTCAGTTCTCTAGCACATTAGGCTCGTTATGCATGATACAAACTAGCGGGTATTTTTGGGAACATGTACCACAAACTAGCAGGTATTTTCTGGAACAAATGAACATATACTAAAGGTTTCTGTGTAGGACTAGCATCTTCCAACAACTTCACGGACATCATGGGACAAAGCATACATAGGGTAAAGGGCAAGAGTAGAAAACGGACATCAACACATGTAATAATTTGCTATATAGAAATATCTAGAAGTCTTATCTCATGACCTCTGATGAACTGCAGAAATCTTATGAAAATGTGTTATAATATATTGTGCTTGTTAAGTTTTTCCATTTTTTATTATTCATTTTTGTTTTATTTTACAAATTTATTCAATAAGTGAAATTCTTTTTACTATCTTTGCAAATGAAGACAAGAAATATTTTCAGTTTTGTCATTATTTTTTTGGTTTGGTTTTATTTTGAATTGTACTATTGTTTGCTACTTTGTGATTATGCTGTTTAAAAAAAACTAGTCACTACTTATTTTCTACTTGTTTGATTTCTTAGGAGTTGATTTTCAAGTGAAGACCATCGACACCAAGAATGCAACTGTTATACTTCAACTGTGGGACACTGCTGGTCAGGAGCGATTTCGTTCAATGACAAAGGCATATTTCCGCAAAGCAGATGGAGTCATCATCATGTATGATGTGACTGGAGAGAATACTTTCAAAAGTGTCAGAAATTGGATGAGCAGTGTACAGGTAGAATAGATCTGCATTGTTGGCCATTTCAAAATATTTATTGTTATGTTGCTTCAGCCTGTTTAGTTGTTGCTATGTGAATATGTTTACTTTCATATCCTAGTGTTATGGAAATAATAAACTTGAGAAAAATATCTGTAGCAAACATTACACCGATAATTTCTCAAAAACCTTTGTTTCTTTTTGTTTCTTTCCTTATGCTGTATGAATAGTTTTATTATGTAATAGTGAGGAGTGGCCCATTAGTCATAAATATGACAAAATCTCCAGCTTTTTTTTGATGAGAGAACAGGGCTGTCTTCATCCAAATATTTGTTCCATTAGTTTACAAGACTTTTTTCCTCTTTATGTGATGAGTGAAATTTTTTAATTTTTTGTATTACATAAAGTATACCATACTTGGTTGATTGTAAAACAGATATCAATGTAATGTGTGCCATCCTCTCCAGTTCTCTCTCATACAAACATATAATAAATCTGGCATTTTAGTTCAGTGCTGCACATATATCTTTCATGATCTTTAGTGTTTACAGTATAACAAACTGCCTAAAAGGCATGAGATATTACACTGCATAGAACTGGTAGTTGCTGTTCATCCATCAGTCCAATGAAGACCATCCTTGTCAGTTATTCATTGAGTGGTCGATGTTGTGATTGTGAGTGTGAAAATGGTTTATGAGCCAAACTTCATTTGGAAATCCTGGTGCAGTGGAACAAAGATAGGCAGATTCATTTGCTCTTTTTTTTCTGGCCTGTCTGCGTTGTTCCACATTCTCCTTTCTGTTTGCTTTCATAGTGATTGGCTCCCATATGGAAGGGCCCCTATCCATCAGTTTCCCTTATATTTGGCTGTATCTTCCCAATTTGCCTCATGGGTCGTAAAGGCTTTTAATAATGCTGAGATGGAGTCTTTGATGCATTAGAGCATCCCATCAGTGCACAAACAAATTTCTTGTCCTGTCACCCAGCAGCTTTAAAATCACACTACCTTGTGCCTTTCCCTCATTGCTCACAAACAGACAATACATGCATTGTATTCTTATTACATACCAGCCTGTTGTCAGCTTCATATATTGGAACACTGCTTGGAAGGAAGTTGAGGCGGGCACAGTGCTGATATTATTAGGCAGGAAATATTACATCCTTGTGTGTTGTATCTGTCTTTCATTTCTCACAAACAGGCAGTATATGCATTGTATTTTCACAATATATATGGTTTGTCAGCTTCATGTTGTATAACAAGATTATGTCTGCTGCGTCATTGTCCAGGAGCAAGTTGAGACAGGCACAGTGCTGATGTTATTGGGTAACAAATATGACATGTCAGAGGATGATGCCAAGAGGCCTGTGAAGGAGAAGGATGGCACTCTCCTAGCTGTAGTAAGAAATCTTTTCATTTGCTGATAAATGCAGTGGAAAATGTGTGACATCTTCACTGTCATTGGCTATTTTGTCCTGTTTGGGAAATCTTTTTCTAGATATGATACTTGCAATAACTTTTTAAGGACTTTCCACAGTGCTATAGTTGATGTTCCATTTGTTTCACCACCAAAAAAGCAGTTGTACCTTTATTCAGGATTAAAAATCTGTTGTGTTTTTTTTAAACAGAGCAGCTTTGTCAATATTTCAAAGAAACTTAAACGTCCTCCATTGACAAAATTCAGTCATCGGAAGAACAATTCTCTTGTTCATACTTTTGGGCTCTTCAACCTTGAATGTGAAATTAGTATACTAAATGGTTCCGAAACCCAGACAACTACCAAGACTCGCTGTAGAAAATTCACAACTTTTATCAATTTTTGCTGAAGAAATATTTTCAGAACATGGAGACAGACAACAACAACAAAAATGAAGAATTAAAATGAAAAGCTATATGTAAGGTCAATCAGATATCAACAGATTTTCTTAATGGATTGAAAAAATCAGATAACAGCATTACCAGACAGACCAACAGGAATGAAGGTGAAACTGGGCATGGATCATCTGAACAAGATAGAGCAATGATGTGAGGAATGATTACTAAGGGAATGAAATGATGGATTTGTCTCAGTTCAGGATCATGTTAAGTGGAAGTTTGTGTTTTTTTTACATCAGCCATTAAACATGTAATTGTTGTAATGGCACTGCCACTATTTAGAGAAACTTGCAGTTGTACTTTTCTATGAAAAAATAACTTGATTCTGAATACTGACATTGACTGAGTTAACTTCTTGTGAATTTAACATTTAAGACAATCCAGTTTTTTAGGCTGAAATTGTATTTTTTTCTCAAACAATGGCAGTGGCATTTAAAGAGTAAGACAATTGGGCTTCCAAGGGTTAACATGGCGTGTATTTTGGAAATGGTGACATGCAGTAATGATGACACAGAGAAGGCATACATATGAAGAGTTCAACCTTGAAACTTGAAAAGTATTTTTTTTTCAAAAGTTGGAGTGTGAGTGTTTTGTGTGAATTATATGACTTGATGTTAACAAAATGTGTTTGCCCAGTGGTGAAAACTCATTAAAGTTTCATGTAATTTTTGCAAATGCAAGCAATGCTGGACCACGGGAATAAAGGATCCTATTTTTGTCAAACAAGAAAATTAGCTTTATCTCATTTTATGATCACACCTTTTATGTATACCATATATATATTGATCCAAAAATGCCAGTTTGAAAGCCATGTTATAATTAACATGATAAATGATGCTTTTCTTTCCCTTTCAATTCAGGAATATGAAATGCTTTTCTATGAAACAAGTGCTAAAACAGGCTACAATATACAGGAAGCTATGGAGGAACTCACAAAGTAAGAGACTGTACAATCATATGTTTTTTCCCTGTCATTTGCTGAAGTTTAATAACTTAGTTGAGGAAAGAGAAGAGAAGGGAGCTGGGGGATTTTCACATATAGCCATCCAGGAATCATGCAACTGACAATATTTACACCATCTCATCTATATGGTAAGGGATAATTAATTGTCACGAGTTATTAAAAAAAACAAAAAATATGTGTGATCTTGTCCATGATTGGTCTGGGCGTGATGAGGAGTATGTTTAAGTTACTAATTGATCGGTTTTTGTTACCAGATGAAAGGCAGTCTTGTTAATCATAAACATGAACTAATTTACACTTGAGTCTTTCTTGTGGGATTCCAGGTGGGGAAATACCACAATTCTTCTCAGGCAACAAGCCCATAGACTGTCACTCAAAGATGTCTTCACTAGAAGACTCACTCAACATTTGAAAGTTATTGGGTATTATTCATAAAATTATGAACCAAGAAAAGACAGGAACTATTAATTATAAAACACACAAACTTACTCAACAAAGAAAACTGTTGCATTTGCATATATAAACATTCAACAGAGACTTATGAACAACATCATCCAGCTGACTGAGTTCTTACATCCTTAGAAATCATTGCCGTTTTTTTAAAATCATTATCCCACAGGTTTTGTGCATATAGATGATTAAAATTGCAATTCATAATCTTATTATTCCATTACTAGTGTGAATAATAAACAGCATGAAGAAATTTTTAATCACAAATCTGTTCTGTTTTTTATATTAACCCTAGAAGTGTTAAGTGGCTTATCAAACTTCATATTTGAACTGCTTTCCAAATAACATTCAATGCTGTTCACAAGAGACATGTACTCAGTTGTATTGCTATCTGGCATTACACATGCAGCAGCATCCGTACTACTGTAATCTCTTATCACACGTCTAGAGTTAAGTACCTCACAGAAGTATTAAATTTTTATTACAACTTGATCAAAGAGATTGACTTTGTTCACTGATACAGTGTCTGAATTTATAAATCAAGGGCAAGGGAGAGGGGATTAATGATAGACTCAGGCACCAGTAATGCACATCACAACATATTCAGTTGTAGCATAATTGTGTGATAACAACTCTCTCCACAGACTATTGCAGGAAAAGGAAGACAAGAGAATAGAGGAAGGCCTGAAGCTGACAGAGACGAAGCCCAAGAAGAGATGCTGCAGCCGGTGAATTTTTCCCCACTGATGAGATTGGTGTTGTTTGTGGCTTTGAGATGGGCAATATTAGTTATGCAATTTGAATTAATTCTATTTTTAATAGTCTTATATTAAGTTTTCTGTCGTTTATGAAACACAATACATTTATCTTCATTGTATGGGGTTTAATTCATTATGGCTACAGATTTGGATTTGTTCTTATTGAATTTCAGTTGATGTTCTTTTGTTTCTTTTTTTGGCTTCAGCCCAGTACTCACTGAAAGCTTTGAAAGAAGCTATACTTAAATCATCTCACTGCATCTGTTTTATATAATAGTTTGTTATATGGGTCGTAGGCATTTCTTTTGTAGTACATGTATTTTTATTTTTCCCATTCAATGTAAATATAGCACAATTGATAATTTCAGTGAAAGCATTTTTTGAAATCATTTTTATTTTTCCGTTAACATGTGTCCATATGAGAGGTGGGACACGTATATTGCAATCATATGAGAACAGTTACATGAATCTCAGCAACACACATTATTGAGAATCTATAATGACTGAATCTATGATGTTTTGCTTCTTTATAGACGTCTACAGAATGCTCAGCATATTGTTCCAAAGTTAAAGGCATGCCATGTAATGCAGCATCACCTGTGGAAATTTGAATGGAACTATAATCAACTTTTTAGGATTCCTTGTGCATTCTGTGTTGAAAATGAATTTGCTTTACTCAACAATGGCCATGTTCAATTGTATGTCAGTGTAAAGTTTGGTGGAAGTTTTGTCTCTTGCTTTGTCATATAATAATATATTTTGTTTACAAAACAAAATTTCAGGCTAAATTGGACTTTTGGAAGTAGGTATGAAAATGACAAAATAATAATTTACCTGAAGGTTAGAATCAATAGAAGCACAGGATTTCGTAAATTTGTAAGTATAAAGAAACAAAATATATTTTTAAATTGTGTCACTTATTTTCTCTCAACAGCTATAACTGCTTTGGTGATCCTAGTTAACTGATGCTGGGAAAGACCTTACTCAAATCTTCCTAGTCACATCTGATCATGGGTACCAGCTGTTCTTGGGGTGCTATGCTATTTATAATAACTGTGAGAGATTGTGTGTGCTGGCATACATTATTCTCAGGTTGTACATTTCAATTTCATGAGCGACTTGGTGTGAGTCTTTTTTTAACATGTGCTGAGAGTACTAGTTCCTTCCATTAAATAAAATGCTGAAAAGTATTCTGAAGCATATCAGACTGCTGTATCTGTTGGTATATGGAGCATTTCAGTGGTTTTTGGTTTGAGCGAATTAAGCTGTCGCGGCACAGTGAATGAAAATCACCATGTGATTACTGCTATGACACTACTACAACACCACCACAAAACACGAACCAGGCACAAGATTTGGGATATATGTGTTTGATGAATAAGAATCAGTGAATATATCCCTTATTTGTTTAGCAAATAATGAAATCAGAAAAGGATTATTTCCTCATATGTAGAAATGGAAGTGAATGGAATGTAGAAATGAAGAGCTGATGATATGCTAAATCGTCATGTCAGATCTATCATTAGCAATTACTGCATTTGATAAGAGTAGAAATTGTTTCTCTCAATGAGCATGACAAAAACGTGTAAAACATATTTTTTCAGAAAATCAAGTGATAAGTAGGAAATTAAGGTTGGTCTCACTAATCTTTTATTGAAACTAATGTTACATTAATCATTGATATAGTTTAGCAACGTTTCTGTTCTCTTCTAACATATGCTGTTGGAAGTTGATAGAAAATATAAAACAGTTTTGAATGTTTCATCCATATTTAATTGTACCAAAATCACAATGGTCTGACAAAGATTCACATCAAATCAGCTCTGTAGTTATCATCATGGCATAATCAAGCAAACTGCAAAAATTAATTGATGCTTCATATAGCTTCTCTTCATGACAGATGTTAGGTCAAGAATAAAGAAATATGTTGAAGAGTGTAATTGATCTCTAGAGCTCGTTCAGGATAAACTGGATTTTGTTTTTTCTTTGTGTTAGCCTGCATTATACTTGTATTGATATAATTGCATCTCTCAGGCAGATGACAAATCTTGACTTTCTCATATAAATTTTTAGAAGTTTGCAAAATTTAAATTGTATGAGGTGTGTGCATGTCAAAGCTTGCCACAGTTCTGTCTATGTGTTCAGTACTAGAATTCCACTTTAAGAATGGAGTATGATGAAAATATATGTATTGTTAGATTATGTTTTTCACTTAATGTGGTATTGAAGTATTGATGATGATTATCTTTTTGTTGTTGTTGATCTTATACCATTGATTTTATCACATGATAAGATATTTAATAACTTAACAGCATGCAGCTTTTTTTCTAATCAGAGAGTATCTCTAGGTCACGCTGTTCACTGCCAAAACTCAGTCTCACCTCAGATGTCATAATCATCTACAAGCCAATAGCAAACAACTGTTAGACAACATTTTGAAACAAAAATAATACTTTTATTCATATAAAAAAAATTGCATGATTTGTAGAACATCCATGGAGACACCATGTGTCTGGAAATGTCCACATAAGAGATAGCTTAACAAAAACATTTTTTCCGTAATCCATATCTGCAGCAGATAAGAGTGCCTGAACAACCGAACAGGTGTGCCAGAATGAAACTCACCATTTAGAAATTCTGGCCTTTTTTTTTTTTTTCTTTCTTTTTTCTGTATCTATAATTCAGAAAATTCTGAGAGTGCCATATCATGAAAGTGATATAAAAAGGAAGTACAATACATGTATTTTTGTGTATAGTGAAAATGTAATTGCTCCTGTAAATTCTGTTTTGTCATAGAACATCCTGCTTTGTGATCTGTGGAATATTTTCTTTCTTCCAGGGATGGATTCTCTCTCCAAAAATTTTGTTCTTTTTCTTTTCTTGTGGAATAATTATTTGTCCACACATATGCTAAGTTCAGTTTCCATTTCCAAGGTAATTTATTGTACTTTTTAATCATACCAAGATATAATAGTAAAACTACAAACTTCGTCGTTTTTCACAATGTAAATTTTCCGCATTTATATATATGTTAATTTCAGTTTTCACTGTAAATTTATTGTATTTTCCTAACCAAATCAGTGAATGAGGTATGATATCGCCCAATGGGAGATAGTTTCACAAATTATCTGCTCCTGATTTGCTTTCCTGAAAGAGGGATTTAGTGTAATGGGAGATCATTTTGACCAGCCCTGTTACTTCCCTTTGCCCGACAAAAGATGAGTTGAGCAAGAAGTGTAAAGAGGAAAAAATCCTTTTACATCTTGTCATTCGAAAGACTGATCACCAAAAAATATGATAAAATTATAACAATAAGAGGAAAACTCTGAAAACATTCTCTATATGCCATAATATTTTAAAAATGTTTCATGGTGTGTTTCAAGCAAAGGGCACAAAAGTAATTTTTTTCTTGTTACACTGCTTGTTCACTCCCTCTTTTGCCTGGTAAAGGGAAGTAATAGGACTGAGCACAATGATCTCCCGTTCTCTACGATTTATCTTCAACATTACGGCAATCCAAAGACAGTCCTGCATTAGGTGCATAAGATAATAATGACTGATTAATCAATTCAGTCCTATATGACCTAAAGTAAATGGTCCTAATTTCTCCATGAACAAATGGCTTGAGAAAACAAAGCAAAAAATTATTCTAAATTATGCTAACTCTTTGAAATTCGTCCAAGTTTTAATACTGAAACAACAGATCTATAAGGAAAATTGGATCCCAAGTTTTTAACCTGCCACTTATTAGAATTACAGCAATATATTGTCTGATGTTATCTTTTAATACTGTCAAGCAAGGTATGTACAGTCAAACTTTTGGATAACGACATCACCCGGGACCGGAAAATTATGTTGTTAACCAGGGGTGTCGTTATTCCAAGGTTTTCAAGATGGCGGGAAAAGGGGGCGTGGTGAGACTTCTGTGAATAGAACGATGCGATGTGCGGACCAGTGCCTGTGATAAGACACGTCCCAAACACGTTAGAATGTGTATTTTTCCTGTTGACAAAGGGTTTACCAGTTATGCTTTCACTCTCCAATGCGTATTTTCATTATTTTGATGGATTTCATTGGTAGGTAAACAAGTGTTCTCATTGGTCGGTAAAAAAGCGATCTCATTGACTATGAGTAGGCTCGAGTAGGACATCTCACTGGTCGGAAAAGAAGCGTTTTTATTGGCTAAGAGTATGAGATAATGCTGGTCAGAAACGAGGTTGCCTATTTGGCTGGAATTTTTGTATAGGGCGTGGGTGTCAACTGCCGATTATCGCTGTATCGATGTCGCTAAACAGGGGTTTTACTAAAATGTATGTCGCTATATTGGGGTTTTTATTACTAATATATAGCAAAAAAATCGGGACCAGAGGTCAATGTCGCTATCCAGGGGTTGTCGTTATTTAGGGGTTGTCATTATTCAGGGGTGTTGTTATCCAGAAGTTTGACTATACAACGTAATAAAATATCGTCATCGATAAAAGTCTGTCCATTCCTTGGAGAACATTACATATTTTATTTGCACCGTTTAACCCAGTTTCTGACAACAAATAATTTTAGTGATATAAAAGTATATCTAACTCTTTTTTTGTAATCTTATGTCCCATGTGCATTTTTAAATGCACAAATTGTTGCTTCCATTTCAGCTGTCTTCCAAATACAAGCTTTGCATTCCACTAATTCCACTGTTCCTTCAATATTCTTCATTTCTTTTTTTTTCCATCATATAATGATTTAAAAGAGTGGTGTTGAAAGAAAATTTGACTTCTTCACTTGAATAAATTTTTAAACCCAGAAGATTGGGCCATATAAGCTTTTCATTCCATGCTCTCAGAATTGACAGATATGTTTCATGCTAATGAAAGCATTCATGAAATTCACTAAAACCTTGTAGGTTCTTGGCATAATCTGATTACAGTGCAAACAGCAGAATTCGTTCTTCAGTAATTCATGATCTTAATCTAAAGAGCAGACATTTGCAGTACAAAAAATCCTTACAGTTGCACAGATTCATACTGCACTTTTCAATAAAAATAAGCAAAATTTTACTTTCATTTATGTATGAGCCTGTCTCAGGAGGTGGTTCCTTGCGACTTGTGTCTCAATAAAATGGCCTTTATTCTGTTTTTATGTAAATAATGTTTGTTATTTCACTGAATGAACTCTAAAGTTGTTGAAGATTCATCCATGTTTAATCGATCTTTATGTTAAAGAACTCTCCAGAGGTCTGCTCTTCTGTGAAGAAAATGTGACATTTTAAGGGGTCTATACGAAGACCAAGAGAGATCAAAACATGGTATTTCTTAAGGTTGTTTTTTTTCTACAAGCCATTTTGAATGGATTTCTTTGTTTTTTTAAGGGATAGAGTGGCAATTTTGAAGCTATAGAGCCAAATTTTACTGAAATGAAAAAAGCTGTGATGGATCGTTACATGCTTTGTCAGAATATGTACTTGTACGTTAATTTAGACATTTAAACAATGCCATAGTTTTAAGTCTATAACAGCAAAATGAATAAAAAAAATTATTCAACATTCAAATGACGTACATGAATAGCATTATAATAAATTCATTTCAAATCTATGCAGACAGGGAGCATTTTGAAAATTGAGAGCATAGACTTTGTCAGGTCGTAATGATCGACCAATATATTTTTCATGAGAACTGTTTATTTTCCAAGATATTTGAGGGCAAACTATCTTGGACTTTATTGTCCATAAAAATACATCCATTTTGAGTTTCAGAAGTGGTAACTGCACAAACATTAGGATTAAATAAAAATTGCAGTCCTTTGTCCCATTTTGCAATCCACCATTTGAGATGGGCTCATATGAATTCATATAACAATCAATTTACAGACTAAAACTATGTACATGTATAAAATTTTTCTCATAGTTATTCTCCACAACAACAATCTCCCAACTCACCAAGCAAATACAAAATGTACATTTTAATTCTCCGTAATTGCATACAGACCTGAGATAGACAAGTACAAGTCATCATCAATCATACCAAAAATGTTTTTGGAAGTACACGTACAGAAAAACTGATATTTGGAGCCAAAAGTTTCTTTTCGTAACCATGACATTTCATCATTCCTTGCTTAGTTACTCCAACAAGGGAAAGAAAGCATATGGAAGAGAAACCCACTCCACACTGCTGTCTGTAGTAAGCTTGAGTAGAAGAAAGACCTTCACATACCTGGTTTACCACTTATAAATATTACATATATCTCACAGAATATCCATATTTTTTTTTTTTTTACTCTTTGGCCATATTTGTTACAAGTGGGCTCATCTGCCCATGAGGTTTGTATGATTCAGTTACCCTAAGGCTGTGTTCACAGAGAACACGAGTAGCGGATAATTGCTCATGTGAGTTGACTCGTGCGAGTAATGTGCCTCTCTCGGTCTTGTGGGCATGCATAGACAACGCGGGTCCAGGGGCACTGGCAAGTTCCCGTGCAGTGGGTAAATTTTATCGAATACAAATTTAATTCTTTTCTATCTCGCATATTGTGCCGGAGGTGGGCTGATCTTTATTGTCCTTGATCTAGACAATAGTTCACTGCACGTAAAAACAATGGATGTTGACTGTCTGATCTCTGCCGTATTCAAAAGGCCATCCATATGGAACAAAAGGCCACTCAAATCCTTTCAAGTGGTCTGTTGTCTGCAGTCAAAAGAAACGAAGCTGGAGAGAAATAACAGTCTCTTTGACCTGTTATTCCTTAATGAATAATAACCAGACATTCTTGACCACATGGAGCACTCCTGAGAGCAAAAGTGATCTACAATTATATAGGCATGAAAGCTAAATCAGTCTTGTGTATCTGTCTGTTTATATATCAGATAGCATTCTTGTGTTCTCATGCTATGCCATCGCTAGACTACTTTGTATTCATTCCTTGTAATAACTAGGAGACAGGTGCTGGTCTATCTGATCTACGAAGAATGGTCAAAATCTACGTGAGCATGGGAGTAATATTTTTGCAGTTTACATATGTACCCTTTATGAAATGATTGGGTCTAAGTAGCTACATTAGGTTGTATTACGGATAAATTTGTAATGAGAATAGTCTGTGTGACAAGGAGGGACAAACTTCAGATCCCCATGTACTGGGTTTGTACTTGTGAGTATAACTTTTCCTTCCAATGACAGTTTAACATATTATATATCTGAAGAAGGCGCGGATTACGAGGGAGTGGATTTGAGAAAGTACATGGTCAGTCAGGGGTTACAAGACAGGCTTGCACTGTGACATTCCAATGTGTGGAGTCAGCAGTCAAAACAAATATTCTGAGGATAACTACTAGCATCCACCATCCAGACTGACAAGCCAGCAGATTGACATGGCAAAGGTGTCACCTGCCGGCTTGTTGATAAGTCTAGAGTTGAAATGCAAGCACACTATCGGGACTATTTGGCCAGTCAGTAGTGGTGATAGCCTGACCTACATCTCCTTTGCCTTCCACTTCAGACATCTTTTGTTTCTCATACTGAAGCATTCCCATTCAAAATGTCTCAGATCTCTAATAAATATGTGACACAATGTTATTAAGAGTCATAAAATATACACTTCTTTCAGTTTATTCAAATGATAAATGAATATATTTGCAGTAGATAACATAAAAACTAAGATGGGAAAAACATAAGAACTAAGATTTAAAAAAAAAAAAAAAGCTCAAAGGATTAAATTTGTTGTTCTCTTCCATCAAAAATGTTCACCCCTTAATGAAGAAATCGCGGTGTGGCTCCCGAACTTTGTGTTTATCTTAAATTTACGCCCTCTCATATCATCGGAATGCTAGCCCTAATAAGGGCTGTGTTGAAAGCAAAAGTAATGTAAAGAAAAGTTAGAGGTAGAATGATGTTAGTTTTAGCTGTGAAAAGAACTGTTGATGAGTAGCTTTTAGCCCTGAAAAGGACTGTTAATGCTTTAGTCCCGTAGGCTGACAACATAGAGAAAGCCGAATTTATACCCGCTGTAAGTGGGCACTTACAGGCATTTGTAGGTATCTGCTTGACCCCACATAAAGGGCGCCTAATCAAATTGCTGATTGCTGCCTAGTCTGATTGGAGTAAAGTACAGCATGGCAAAATTAGCACATTTGTTTTCGTAAGACAGTCAATAGAGTTAGAGGTGTGCAAAGCCATAATGGACTCGTCATCTGATGATGAATCTTTCCTTTTGGATAGTCTTTTCCCAAAACTAAAGATGGCAAAACGTTGTATTAGTTAAAAAAAAAAGAAATAGATCTACTGAGGATTATTTCCTAAAATATTGCTTAAAATTGGTGGAAACCACCTGGAGAAGACAATAACCAATTTTTTACCTTTATGGCGGCACTGACCAGTTCGATTTACAGGAAACACATGGTGATGGCTTCGATTTATGCGAGACGCATTTAATAGAGAAAAAAAAAATCGATTGATTAAACCATTGTTGCAGGATGAGTTGAGGAAACTAAGCAGACTGCACAATCTAAAAATTAGCCAACAAAATCTGACTCCCCAGATTCCTAGGTTTCCAAGGCATAATTCCAGTTTCTCAGTATATCAAGAAAATTCTTCAGGATGAGACACCAGCTCCCTTCCAGTGAGGTCAGTTCTCAATCAGACCAGCATCTAAACTATAGCAAAGGTTCAATGTGCAAACTGTCAATATGTTGCCCTTTTTTTTTTAAGATGATGTCATACGTCAAGTACAATCACAGTATATGAACTGAAAAAAAAAGAGGGGAGCAAAAATTTATGACAAAAAGAAACGTGTCCCAAAAGTTTTTGAAGATAACATTATCTTTCTTTTCCTTGAAAATGGCATCATCAACCACTAAACAAAAAAAAACATTTAAAAATTCTGACAGCAGTTTACTACATTTATTTGAAATAAAAAACTATGAGAAAATGAGAACAGTTAAATTCTTCCATAGAAATGGGCATTTAGGCTGCAAGCACTGAAAGTAAAAGACTGAAGTGCATTTGCAAAAATAAGCACTCAACTTCAGACAAAAGAGAATAGGAAGTCCACCACTCGGTAAAGCCACAGGAACAAGGCTCTTAGAAATTGTAAAAAATCCAAAAACAAGTTGTTATTTACATGAGGAAAAAAAAAAAATTAAAAACAAGATAAACCTATAATAATACTCCAGTAAGAAATCTTACATTTTCAAGTGTGCAAACTACCAAATCAATCTCATATACTTATTTAGATTACTTTGTCAATAAAATTACTGTTCAATGCCAATCAAAAAGACAAGTACCCAAAAGCACAGAATTTGCTCTCTCAACACATCTTGGATGCCTTCAGTTAGCTGGATCCTCCTAGATATTCCTTTTGCATTCAAAAGGCTGCAGTTCCATCAGTTTTGCAATGTCCATCAATGACTCCCACTACAGGAGTCATTTAGGGCTGTTGATCTTCATCTACAGAACCATGCTTCTTAAACTCTTCTGTGTCCATTTTAGATTAAAAACTCAAGAACTGGGAAATGCAAAGAACTTATTCATGCCCTCTGTGAAAAGACAATACAATGTTTATAGATCTTGTGTTTTCATTGAGAAAGTTATGAGGATGTGAGGATGTGTGAAGCCAGTGCGTTTGGGCCCTAATGCAGTAACAAGAAGTTGATCAAAACGAATACTAATTAAAACGATAACAGAACTTAAAACTGACATTATGAACTGACATAAAAAATGAAAATAAGTTTTCCAGTGAACACAAAAATTAAAAACTCTAAATAGCAAAAGTTCTAAAAATACTCACAATCAGTAAAAATCAATAAAATGTTAACACTAATAACAGATGTATAGAGAAACTTGAATATATGCCCAGAATACTGTGCAGCCAAGGTAGGGTTTATTTTCTTTCATTCTGACCTGAAATTTACCACCTGCTATGGAATTAGATATCAGCATGACATTATATTGATGGAGCAATTATGGACAGACTTAACAGTTGACAGGCTGAAGATGAACAGTCTGAGTGTGTGACAGTACTGAAACTGGTTTCAGAACATGAGCATCACTAGCTAGTGGCAGAGGAACATCTACTTCTTAGAAAGCACAATTCTGATCAATTGTTTCATTGGGCTGTCTCCTGATGGAAAGATCTATGTAGAATATGACATTGCAAAAGTTGGTTTTCAAGAATTAAATTTCTATTATCTACTGTCATACTGTTTTGATAAACACTACAATAAATAGAGTCTGAAATATTAATCTCTTCCCTTGCTTCAACACAAACAATTCCACAGTGAGAGTCCGTCACCAACAAAGGAAAGCAATTAAAATTATATCATTAGCACCATACAGATTATTCAACTTTGAAACAAGGTACCTGAGATTCATCAACTTTCTCACTGAAAAGTGCCGTGGAATTTCTCTACCATGCATGTTGGATTAATTCATATCAACTCTACTGTTTTTGCAAAGTGAGGATTTTTCAGTAGCTATTTTAACACTTCTGATAAAGTTCAAAATCACACTTTTAAAGCGCCACTTACTATTTCAGGATATTGAGAACCACACATATAATCAACGTGATTCCTCACTTTAAAATATTCAAAATTCTGGCAAAATATGCTATGGACTCAAAGTAGTAAATATGAATCTGGTAACTTCAGTTGCAATTGTCGGAACTTGCTGTTCTGAGGCAAATTTATCTTAATGAATCAAATGTATACACACAGCATTATGTGACTTGCACTTTATATCCTTTTGTTGTAACTCCAACTGGTACTGACAGCGTTGATTTTGTTTCTAGAATGACACTATATCCACTACAATAGTGATGTACCCATGGGATCACAATAACATCAGAAATGTGATTCTTTGAACTTGGAGAAACCTGTTGGTTAGAGAAACTATAATGGATAAAGTAGTCACTTCCTCTCCAGTAATCATGTATCTCTAAGAAGATTTCCAAGTGCACCAGAATTGTTTAATGTCTTGAGATCACTATTTCCTCCCACACACTGGCCATCAATAAAGATGCGGGGCACCTGAAATAACAACATTGATATTTATACACCATTTACTCATTACACTGATCAGTGAACAAATAAATTACGGTTCTCATTCTAAATCGCCTTCTTTGAAAGTGACATGTGAAAAACAAACTTGGTGAACTATGGTTTCAATCTCTAAATTCATCACCCAAATCTTTTAATGCAGGGTGAATATTTACTCCTTTGCATAAATAAGTATAAAGTGACTGTGTAGAGTTTTGCGTATCTCATGCACAAAGAAGACTAGTTTTATTATACATGCTTTTTAAAATTTCAGTACGTTTATTTTTATTTACCGTTCGTGCATCTGTGATTTGGCCCAAAACATTCTGTACTTTACTTCCTTCTGCCATCTTGTCAAGCTCTATAGTAGTATAGTTGACTCCCATATTTGATAGAAGCATCTTTGAGTCATCACAATGTGGACATTGGGACTTGCTAAAGACAACCACACGATTTCTGTTGACTAGATCTGTTACATAATCTTGTTCTTTTGATCTCGCTGATGCTCCCTCCTTTCCATGGTCTCCCATGGCATTGTATTCTTCTGGTGTGATGTCTACACTGCTATCCATGGTGGCTTCTTGCACAGCCACTGCTTGAATAAAAGGAGAATAACGCAGTTTATGACCTGATGGTATCCATTTTCCAAATAAAATCATGTTCAAACTAATAGCACATAATACTGAGATGAGTGGGCCTGGTCCACGGAGAAATCTGTGCATTGCCATTTTGTTAGTGAGGCAGGACTTGGTTAGAATTTGAGTTTATTAAAGCAAACGGGTTTATATTGTGCAGCAAAGCGTCTTTATATTGTGCAGCAAAACGTCTTTATATGAGTCAAGATGTGCTTCTGTTCTTAAAACCTTCAGTACTGGCCACTCAGTTCTGAAAATATATATTAGGGTCACAGAAATTAAAATGATCACCCTAACAATGTATTTAGGAAAGAGAAGACAAAAATCTGTTTTAAAAAAAACAAACACTACAAATACACTCTAAAATGGTTCTTAAGAAAACAATAAGATTTAAAATGAAACTTGCATTATAAAGAAAGAATTTTTGAGAACATTTTTTTTGTTATGTAATTTGTTATGCTCAATATGAAATAAAACTATGGACTGAAAAGAAAACTACCCTTATAACGAATGGTTTTCATTCCTCGATCACACTTTTCTTTCATATTAAGCGTAACCAAGACCAAGCTCAGGTACAAGATCAGTTTCTTTCGACAAAGAAATCACCCATGATCGGTACCCGCAATGTGCTCTACTGCCCATCACTATGACACAACAAGAAAGGTAAGGCATAAGGCACAAATGTATGGAAATCATGCACCTACCATCCCCTATTTCACACCTCACTCATGGCCCCAATTGAGTATGATGTACCATGAAAGGGTGTCGCCTATTACATGCATGTGTGAGGCTATTACGATTTGGCCGTTATTTATAGCCACACAACCACAGTATCAGAAGATGAATTGGCCTTTGTCTTTTCTATCATACACTATACACACTTCCACTTGCAGGCATTCGGTCATTCAAACCAGTCATGCTTGTCAGTGTTTCTTGAAAGCGACTTTTGAGAAATCGATAGGTATTCTGTTTCATACTGAAAATTGTGAGCTTCAAATTGATTACAAAGCTATTTTAGACATAGGCTGGCAATCAATGATGAATTCATCAAAACCAAACATGTTAAAATATCAGAGAACAGGTTTATCGCTGCAGTTAAAAATGACACTGATTTGTGAAGTTGATGAAGGTTTAATGAAAAAATTGGATATCTGCAGAAAGTATACCATTCCACACTTAAATTTATCTACAATTTTGAAGAGCAGAGCCCAGATCGAACTAAGCTTTAACTCTTCGCCATCTGCAACTGACAGAAAGCGAAAGCGTACAGGCAACTTCGAAGAACTGGAAAAAGTTTTGTCGATGTGGCTTATGCAAGCTTGCAGCATGGCCATTCCAGTTGGTGACCCATTGCTGATGGAAAGAGCGAATTCTTTCACAAGGGATATGGGCCTAGAGTTTTCAGAGAACCCTGGATGGCTGGAGCGCTTTGAGACATAAGGTTACTGTGCGGTCACATGGTTCTTCAATCAGTGGAGACAGTTTGGTAATTAAACGTGCATCCAAGGGTTACGTCTCCTGTTTCAATTTAGCCTCTTCGGATATAGCAAAAAAAATAATAAAACTAAATGATTTCCATGCTCCACAAATTTCTTTTTAACCGTTTTAGAATGTATTACATTTTTCTTATTACAACTGAAAAAGTTTCAACCTTGAACAAAGCTCAGAAATAATAACCAGGTATTTGTTCATGATAGAAGTCCATGTTTACAAAATACTGTTCCAAGATCCAGCCTCCTGTTAGCGCCAGATATTTCAAACTCAGGTAACAAACAATGAATAACTAAGGCCGTATTTGATTCATTATTAGGTCAGTGGGTCATGGTCAAGGTCAATATATATGAACAAATTGGAAAAAAAAATAATCATGTTGTAGTTTGTTCATTCTACTTACAGAAAATGTATAGTGTTATGTATGGCCTTTACTTTATTTTGGTGTGCCTGTTTCTAAGCATTTTCCAACACACTGTAAAATTTTTAATTTCCCTGACACCACAGATTGTTCATAAGTGACACCTGGTAGGGTTAAGATACTGACATTTTTAATTTTATTATGTTGACATCAGACGCTGAAATACAGATTTAGATCTAGCAGGCAACAAACACTTAAAAACAGCAAGGGCTTCTGCCCAAATATTCCCATTTTCTAGATCTAGATCTCTTAAGGCGACCACGTAAGGTGGTTTTGCAAAATGGCCACTCTCATTGCTCTATCTGTGCCACCATTATTGTTTCCAATTGTGGAAAGGACTCAGAAACATCTCTACTAAGAACAGCATATGACCAAATGTCATAAAGCTTGTCATGAAAAGGTCAAATTCCATGTCACTGATGTAATCAAATTTGTCCCTGTCTGACCACCATTGCTTAAGTCTGACCCAACCTTGCTGATGTCCACTCAGTGGTTTTCAGCTGACCAGTTCTTCCTCCTGAACATTTTTGGTGTAGTTTTTTTTTTTTTTTGCGTGCTGCTGATCAGTGCCAATGTGGATGATCAAACATTTTCATGATGTCAGTTTCCCAAAATAGAATGCCAAACATACGACCTGTAAGTCACAGTAACCGGAAAATGGAACTAGCAACTTTTCAAAAAACGGTTGATTTTCTCCACTGACAATTGGTGAAGATCACTCTATCGATGATCAGAGCCACTGTGGTCACTGACCTCATCCATGAATAGACAAAAATGGATGCTCTAAAGGATTAACAGGCCAGCAGTGTGAAAAAGTCATATATTTGCCATATGAGCAAACAAAAACGAAAGTGATTGGACTGGGGGTGGTGATCGGACACCAGTAGGTTGACTCTAGATCTAGAGTTGACCTACCAGTGTCTGACCACTTAAGGTGGTTTCGCAAAAATGGCCACTCTCATTGCGCTACGAGCACCATCATTGTTGTTTCCAATTGTGGAAAGGATGCAGAAACATTGCTACTAAGAACAGCATGTGACCAAATGTCGTAAAGCTTGTCGTAAAAAGGTCACATTCCATGTCAACTGATGCAACCAAATTTGCCCCTGTCCGATCACCCTTGCCTAAGTCCAACCATGACCTTGCCAATGTCCAACCAGTGATTTTCAGCCAACCACTTTTTCCTCCTGAACATTTTTTTTGTGTTGTTTTGGGGGGGTTTTAGCGTGCTGCTGATTGTGATGTGACAATATGGATGACCAAACAATATTTTCATGATGTCAGTTTCCCAAAATAGAATGCCAAAAATAAAACCTGTAAAGTTACGGTAACCGGAAGTTGGGGCAATACCGCAGTGTTGCGGTCCCTCCGGCGACCTGGCACATATCGATTACTGTAAAATGAACCAGTGCCTACA
>JBCEWB010394266.1:0-20710 GCA_039654565.1 Peronia peronii
GATAGATAGATACATACATACATACATACATACATACATACATACATACATACATACATACATACATACATACATAGGGTAGATAGGTAGGTAGGCAGGTAAGCAGGTAGGTAGGTAGGTAGGCAGGCAGGCAGGCAGGCAGGTAGGCAGGTAGGTAGGTAGGTAAGTAGAGAGAGGGGGGAGGAATCTGAAATTTCGGTGGCTGCAGTATGGAAGAGACGGATGACATCTGGTGAGACAGAGCCAAAATGAAAACCAGAAAAAACTAAAGTACTTTGGTATTACTGTCAGACCGGATCAAGATGTTTGCTTGTAAGAAGATGACCGTCCGGGTACGGGGCATCCTTGACGAGAAGATCTTGATGGATCGATTCCTTATCGTGCCTAATGTTTTCTTTGCCTTAAGTCAGTAAATTCACATTCCGCAAATGCCATTTCCTGCTTCCGGTTAAGGAAGAGACCTCTGCTATTCAAATGAAGTTAGTGGAGGCAAATGGTTATAATATTATGCCCTAGGAGAGAGAGAGAAAGAAAGAGAGAGAGAGAGTAGGTATTCAGTTGCAGTGGAGACAAATGGTTATATTATGCACTACATGAGCTGAGACAGAAGAGAGAGAGAGAGAGAGAGACAGAAAGAAAAGAAGAAGAAAAGCCTTGTCAGTATTCAGTGAGGACAAACGGCTGTAATATTCACCATTCCTGTGAGAGCGAAGCAGAAGGAGGGAACAGAAATAGGTTTTGAAATTTCACAAAAATGTGACGTTCACATCTACTTTCCAGTTGTCAGTGTCAGCAGAACTGTGTCAGTGTTCAGTGCTCAGCCATGTGCGGACAAATTGACATGTGTGCTCAGAACACACATAATTATGTGCTCGTGGTAAATCTCAGGTACAGCTGTTAGCTCTGTGTTACAATCCAGGTGTCAAACTCAACAGTTAAAAGTAAACTATTACCTGCCTACGAATATGAAATTCAAAACGGATTAGTCAGGTCACGGCAATGCGGCCTGCGGGTGTGAGGGATAGTTTGCCAATACACGCATTTGACTTTCAGAACCTTATCAGAAGAAATAAGAATAGTATATTATAAGCTCATAGGTCAGAGGGCTTAGCTGTGAAAGCGTATTCAGTATAAAAGTTGAATAGCGACGTAGTCATTTAAATCTTACGGCTGAGATAATCTAGTCCTAATCTAATGGACTGGAAGACCTACAAAAGCTTGAACTTGTCGTTTAAAGAAATTACCAGCGGCATACTAGCTGATAGAGAACTAGCAGTATATTATTTGCAGGTAGAGTTAAAGAGCAGCATGTTCGCTAATAGGGCTAGCTAGCAGCATATTTCCTGATAGATTTATTTAGTAGCATACTCGCTGATAAGAGTTAACTAGCAGCACACTCGCTGATTGAGTTAACTGTCGACATGCTCGCTTTTAAACAGAAAGAGTTAACCAGCGGCATAGTCACTCGCTCTGCAGTACAGTCAGCAGAGATTTTTCCCTGTGCCCGGCAGGCCGGCTGGCGACGGACGGCAGGTTATATTTGCTGAGTGTTCAAGAGCCAAAGTTTCCCTCAGAGGTCTCACATAATGACGTCCTGGCACTTTCCTATAGTAGTGGCCACTGTAATTGGGTAATGACTTCCCCTCATTTGTCTAAACTAGCGGTAGTTGGCGTGACCCCTCGCCTCTTCTTCTTTCCCCAACCGGCCTCCTCCCCACCACCCTTTTCTCTCTTATTAGCATCTTGGTGACAGTGGCGGTAATGTGAATGTGAAGGTTTTCAAAATGGGGCCTTACAGTGTGTCTCACAAAAAAAATGGTCTCCAGCTCCAGTGCTTCTCACAGATTTGGCCTTTTGCGCCTTTAACCCGTAAAGATCCACATCAGCTTTTAAAACAAAATGCTGTCCAATCCAACCTTGTCCAAAGACAGTACTGAATTTCTGTATCATTAAACATGATATCGTTTGTTTTGACTGTATATTGGATTAGAAGGGTATACACGGAGTTTGTGAAGTCCTTCCGGCATATGTGTGAAATCATTATGTCATAGTGGACTGCAGATGGTTAGTATTGTTTTGTGTACCATCACTTTCCTAGTCTTTGTAGTGACCATATGTAAGATAAAGGCAGTGCAATAGGATAAGAGAACAGCGCTATCACAAACTGCCTCAACTGTTTGCATAGATGTCAAGAGTCATAGTGGCAGTAGTGGTATAAAAGGTGTAATCCTGTTTTGAAATTGCTTTGACAGTAGCTAGGCAAACATGATCTAATTCTGTCCAGAGCAGTATAGTGAGCAGTATACATTATGATGTATCATGTATAAGGCATATGACATACATTATTCTCCCTCTGTTTTCTCCTCAATGCTCACCCCTCCTCTTCCCCTGTTGTGTTTCATTTCCAGCTAGGCTGCGTCGACGTCAGTGGTCATTTACATTAGATATTATTATGTTCATAATGGTTTTGATGCTATAGGGATTATATCTTTGTTTGAATAGATATGACAGAACTGGGTCGATGATTCGCGACGGTACATGAAGTGTGAATATGAAACGCAGGCGAAAGAAAATGAGCATCAGCTTTCACGAAGTCTTTTTGACTAACCATGTCTACGTCTTAAGTATACCCAATGATTGAGGACGGGAAAGGGAGGGCGTCTAAATCCTCTAGGAATTTGTCCCCACAATCCGATGTTGTTTGACACACTTTACATGGCGGGGCACACATAGTGAATCTGATCTCTGAACTATATTTTTTGGGGTGACCCTCCGACTCCCTTTTTGTTATGATTTATTCATGGTTTACTTAATATAGGGGCCAGATCGACTTTCTGTTTTGAAGGAGAATTGTGTGAGATTTATGACCGACCGGACAGGGCCCATCGAGGCTGAGTGAGATCTAGTGGTCGTAGTCACACTCGTTTGTCAGTGTGAAGCCAAGAATCACGCAATGTGCGTACTCTATCCATAGTGATTTATGAGAGATACCTACTTTGGGATCTTCCAAACCCGACATTAAGTATTCCTCTGAACTTCACTACTGATACAATGGGGTCTGCTCCACTACATTCAAGTGAATGGCATAAATGCAGAACCCCATACGCAGCTGACTAAAAATGTGTCGGCCAGACATTGTGAAGCAAGATCACATTTTCAGCCAGGTTGGGTACCTAGTCTAGTTTAGTCCACAGAAGTTCTGGGAAATCACACGAGCGAATTTGATTTTGACTGAAAATACTGGCGAGGCTCTTTCTTAGGCCGAAAACATATTGGTCCGACAATCCGACAAAAATCGGCGACAAAGTCACGGATTGCTGTGTGCAAGAAGGAAAATATAGACAAAATGGACGGTGTAATTATAGTCATCTCCGACTGTCGGTGACTGGCATAGGTCGGTCGGATTGAGTGCGACATGTTCCATTTTCTTCGACTTGTCAGACGAACTTAACTCACGTGTCTAGCAATGGCCCAGGCGGGGCGTACAATTGCAAAATTTAAAACCCCCTTTTCTCATCAAATGTTATTTTTTAAATCAGCGAGCCAAAATTAGGTACGGGTGCGCAGATTTGGCGATTTAGTGTCTATACAACGGTTTTTATTTATTATTTTTTTAAAAATTCAACCGTGCATAATTCAAACGAAGGCGACAGTCTGACGGATTCACAATATTTACGTTTTTCTCCGACGTCAGCCTACCTTTTTGGTGGCTGCTAATCGGGCGGACCAGTATGTTTTTTGGCCTTAGCCGAAGTGTAAAGTCACAAAGTCACGGATTGAAGTGGTGCAAGAAGTAAAATATAGACAAAACGAACGGTGTAATTATAGGCATCTCCGACTGTCGCTGGCTGGCAGAGGTCAGTCGGACTGAAGTGCGACATGTTCATTTCTTTCGACTTGCCGGACAAACTTTGTTCACTTCCTGCACGTGTCTAAAAATAGCTCAGGCGGAGTGTAAAATCGCAAAAATTAAAACCCCCCTTTTTTTTTCATCAAATATTATTTTTGATAACAGATTTGAAATCAGCGACCAAAAATCAGGTACAAATGCGTAGATATTGCGATTTATTGCCCATAAAAAGATTCCTTAATTTTTTATTTTTTTTTAAGATTCAACTTTGCCTGACAAACATAGGCCTAGTGGCAAGCAATATCTTACTCTCTCTCTCTCCCTCTCTCTCTCTCTCACAACACAATTCATTTTTGAATTTTTGATCATCGTTGCGCAGCTGAGACATTAAAAGATGATATTCACCATTTGTATTCCTTAGCCTATTAACTGCATGTACTGACATCGAACAGCTTGATAAATTTCTTCATCTCCGCCACCACCATAAAGCCAAGCTTTTTCTTCACAGGCGCCACTGAAAAACAACAACCATATGCTCACTATATTTACGTTTTTTCCTCTGACAGCCGCCTACATTTTGGTGGCTGCAATTCGGACGGACCAGTGTGTTTTCGGCCTTAGTCTCATTCCACTTTTTTCTTCAACTGTTGCAAAAACCTGACTACGATTATGGAGCGAGGATGGTTGATTATAAAAATGTTCAAGGCAAAGGGGGTTTTTGTGAGTGTCATCCTGTTCTGCTTTGACTGTCGTCGTGAGAACGCCTGACTGTGATTACGAGAGCAATGGTGATTGATTGTAAAATATGTTGGGAAACAGTCGCCTTCGCTCTGAGAACAAGACAAACATTGCACGCAAACACTCACCTCTTCAAGATTTGACCAAAACAGTTTACACAGCTCTCATGGCGGACCTGGTGACTTCCATATTTGCCGTGAGACCTCGGACTGACAGGAATTAGACTGACCGGATTTTTTCGTGTCCCTTTTCTCTTCCTTTTTAAGTTACTAATTCCTGCGCGTTGCATCGATCATTTTGAGTCGGGAAATAACTGATCCTATCTTCGTTAAGGTGTGTGTGTGTGTGTGTGTGTGTGTGTGTGTGTGTGTGTGTGTGTGTGTGTTAATGTATGTGCATGAGCGTGGAATGTTTAGTTGGGCATTAAAATACCTATCACCTGAATAACAATAGTAATTTTCAAATCTTCTCTTAAAACTAACGATTTCTTAGAGCATGCATTATCAGGTGGACGTAAGTGCGACCATGGCCATAGAATATGATGGCTTAAATGTGATTATGACCAAAAGGAGTTGAGGGATTAAAAGTCAGTTAGTGAGTGGCGTAGAGAGGACAGCTTATACCACCTGACTGCCTTCAATTGTACGGGTATAACTTCATGTCTGTCGTACAGTGACAGTATAAAACCCTTAGTTGGTATGGGGAAAAGCTTGTCGCTTGGTTGCTTTTACAGAAACTCATCAAAGCCACCGACTACTGGTCTTAAGTAGTATTGGCTTACGGGGGGGAGGGGGGGGGGGAGGGGGGGTTGAATGCAAACAGCGTAAGGAGTTGTAGGAATCGTGATCTGAATATAGCTCTAGGCTGAGCTCAAGTGGATACTAACCGCTTAACGGGCAAACTGAGGGAGAATTTAGGGATTAATGGAGAACATCAAGACAGACCACGAACCATTATGTATTTGATGAAGACGGTTTTCTTTGGTTAAATTTTTAGATAAATTAGTCGATTCTCTCTCTCGCTTTCTCTCTCTCTCTCTCTCTCAGTTTCTCTCACCTGTGTTCAGTCTTTCCTCATTTTTGCCATTGTTCTGTGTTTCTCACTCCATTTCTGCTTATGTCATCCCCCCCCCTCCACATATTAAGTCAGTTTTTAATCTGCTTTTTTGCTTTGCACACCAACAAGGTACCCTCATCAGAAGACACCTGTTTGTAGCACAGCTGTACACCTTGTTCAGTCCTCTCACACCACACTTCCGCACCGCCCACGCTTTGAATACCCCGGCCACGCCCCATGACCCGCCGGGCCTCTTCAAGCCGGTCGACAGCTAGAGGTAGTCTGAGGACCCTGTAGTATATCATCTACATCAACAGGTTTTTCAATTGGTGAATGAAGAAACGGTGAAAGAGAAACAAAAAGTGGAAGAAGAGAAGAAAAAGTCCTTCTTTAACGCTCCGCTTGATCTGCTGTGTACACGGCACGCGTTCCAAAGGACGTTCCAAACTATTGCACAGCTTCGCTATTTCACTGGTTTGCAACCGACCGTCGACCGATCCGCCGGTAACTGATACCTGGAAGATTCTATTCTTGCATACATTGGGAGAATGTTTTTTCACCACAGTTTTATTATTTCTCCTCTATTCAAATATAACTTTCCACAATAGTGAAAAAAACGATCTTTTGCATCACCCCATTTCCCCAAAATATGCATTTTGCTCACTAGGTGTCAAAAGAGAGGCCTCATAACTAAATCTGGATTTTCTCAAAACAGAAGTTTTCAAGGGAATGGCGTTTTGTCAAGGGACTCTAAAACTAGCCAGGCTTCTTGTGTTGTTTTTCATTTCGGGTTTTTTTGTCTTTCCCCTCCCCCCCCCCCCCCCCTAACCTCCCAGCATAATCTGCCAAATCCACCCGGTTCCCTATACTGTTCTCACATCTCAATCAATGATCTCCCATCAATATTATACTTTTATTCTTTTGCGTTTTTTTTTTTTAATTACAACCGCCTGTCTCAGAAGCCACGTAGTTCACCATACAGCTTACTTAGATACGTGGAGCCGATAGCATTATTTAAATGTTTGGTAAAGTAAATTTGCCCAGACGGCGGCACATCGAAGCATCAATAGACTGCATGGAATGTCTTCGCAATATGAAATATCTCGTAATTTTGACCAGTTGTGTGTCTGAGCGAGCAGCTGTCACAACGTTGAGTATTTACTGAACTAGGAATATCTCGTCTACTTAAACAGACTGTACAACATTATTTCTCTCTCTCTCTTTCAACACCCCCTTCCCTTCTTCCTTTCCCTCCTCCCTTAGTTTTAAGCCCTCCTTGTCCCTGTGCAATGAGCACTGTACACATGTAATGCAATGCACCGTGTGCACCTTGTGTTTGTAATCGACGGCCTCTCCTACAGTAACACGCCAGTATTTGCCCAATTTGTCTGAATGGATGAGTAAGCAAGGGGTCTGAAAAAGTTCTCGAGAACGTTCTTTGAAAGCCGGCAGTTGTTACAATTAAACGCTTCAAAAGCAAAATATTTTATGTGAAAAAAAAAAAAGAAAGAAAAGAGAACGTGAGGGACGGGTGGGCTGGAGGTTTAAATCTCATAATGAATGGAAAATAGCAAGTAGGGCCCAGTTGTGCTTGCATTCCCGAGGGCCGGTCTTGTGTTTGCGTAGACGGTAATTTTTGGTGTGGTTTTACTATTTACAGAAGCGTGCCTAAACCAGGCCAACAGATTCTTAACAATTATGAATATTATAATCTCGACATCTCTTATTGTAACCGTCTGAATCAGGGAGTGGGAAGAACGTACCTGTATCTTGTTGATCTCTCGCCCACGAAAGCTACGGGCATGAAATACCTTCGCAGTACATGAGCTGAGAAAGGAACCACTCAAGAAAATAACACAGGAGTTTGCCGATAGCGGAAACATTGTTATTACCGCCCCTCGAATATGTAGGGCCCTACAGCCTCATGCAAAGGGCCACGCTTCTCTTTTGTTGTGTACGTGTGTGTGTGTTTTCCAAATGTTTATCCAAATCTGAGGGAAGTTACTTTTTAAAAAAACAACAGAATCGCCTATCATTCCCAGACTAATCACATTGTTTTCTGTTTGTCAAACTAATTCACCTAGCAAAAAGGTGTCTGGCATTAGGTGAATTTAAGATGAACGACAAGGATCCCGCATATCTTGACATCACTGTTATGACTTATTGCAACGTGGATGAAAATATTTGTATCCACCATATTATTGGCGATAGGCATTTGATAATAAAGGCACGCGACTACAGTTCGTTTGGGGATTGAATTAAATTTAGTTCCCACACAATGGGGGATTAGCTCGAGATCAATTTTGAATAGGGTGAAAATGTCACGGGTCGCCGCAAGCCTTGTGGGACAACGTGAACAGAAACAGGTTCTGGAGGGCGCTGCTGTCAACAGGTGACGCGTCATTCTAAAGACATTATGACGTCCTTTGACTCATTCCGGTCTAGCTCGCGTCATTCATGATTCTTCTTCTGACCCGTTTCTTTTTCATTTGTCCCTTGGCAAGTCTGTGGTGTGACGTGGTTCGCCTTATAAGGTCTGCGGTCATCCCTTACCACCATTGCACGGTACGTTCCAAAGCCTGTTCGTTTGCCTTTTAGCGAAGGGACACTGCTGCACCTCAACACAAGAGTCAGTTGTTTGTTGTGTGCTGAGAAAGTACGCGACATTTGAGAGAAAAAAAGTGGGCAGGGAAAATTCTAAATAGAGCTAGAGGAGAAATTGTCACACCTTAGTTCATTCCTAGAATTACTTTGTGTGTGTATGTATGAACGGGGTCATGGCACTACCAATCCTCTGTCCGGGAATTTGCGTGAGAATTGAAGGCTATGACTGGAGGATTGCAAGAAGCCCCTGACACAAACTAAAGTAACGAACACATCATAGGAGACCTAATTTGCGATTAATGGACCGAAAGCATATGAAACGAAGCACGCCATGTCAGTTTACATAATGGATACACACACATACTTCTGATGTAAGGAATATCTGAGTGGATGACAGGCTTTCGTCAGGTGGCTTCTTCCGTGATAATTAACTTGCCATGCATTTTGCCACACAATCCATCTCTCGATTTCACGTTCATGTAACCAGCACAGAAAGTTTTCTTGCGTAAATATTTCTGAGACGGTGCCATCCATTTTCTCCTTCCTAAAATAATAATAATATTTTTTTTTTAGAAACAGTAATGTTAATAACGTTAGTGATTAAAAACAACTGTAGTAACTATATTTCCAAGTCAAGGAACTTGAAGAGCATGAATCGAGACAACTTTTTTGTTGAGACTTAACAATTCAGCTCTATCATATATAAGGAGAGAATGCGAAACTGTTTCGCTGGACCTGCAGAAAAGAAAGCGGTCACGGTTCATTTGCAGATTGGACAGTGTGTTTATTATTGTAGTTATTCCTGCTGCTGTTGATGTTGTTGACTAAGTAATTATGCCGTGGTCTTATTGTTGCCCGTCATTGAGATGGTTGATGCAATGCCTCCCCCTTCTCCCTTCTCCACACACACACACACACACACATACACACACAAGCGCGCACTTTGCCCACCTGTTAAGTGGATGGAACCGACCGTACCTAGACCGGCGTTGTTCTGACATGGCTGCCTAATTATATTACAGGCGTAAACGTCGAGTGCAGTGCATGCAAACAATGAGCTTGCACCTATTAGTTTGTCACCTGACAGGAATCTGGTGACCTTTGCATTCTTCACCCACATCAGCAATATCTTCACTAGCATCACGTTTCTTCTTCTTCTTTTTTCTTCCATTCTTTTGTTCTGAAAACCTGTGAAGACACATTATGTAGCTTATTTTAAGGACATTTCAGACCCCCTACTCTCCCTCCTCTCCCAAACTGACATACATATTGTAGGTGTCTCCCCTGCCGGGCACATAATCGTTCTGCCAGACAAGTTTAGTTTGAAGTTATCTGTCCCAGTTTTATTATTAGTGCATGCTGTTATTAAGCTTAAAGCGTATTGAAGTTAAAAATAATTAAAAAAGCTGGTTCATGGTCTGCCGTTTTAAATCCACAAAACTGCATTTGAATGTAACACATCGGATCGTACATTACATGATTATATATTTATTAAGTTTAGTGCCATCACTTTCTTTTAGAAACGATCCCGGGATTCAAAGGGTTAAAGAGAGCGTTATAAATCCACTTTGTCAAAACAGGTCTTTCATTGTCTTAAGTGAGGGCGTGTCGTGTATGGGAATAGTACATCATCTTCTATGGCAATTCTTCATCATCCATACTGAACTTCACCTCTTCTCCTTACGCTTTTGACCCTTTTTCTTATCTTGCCCATGTTTGTCTTTCAATTTATCGCGCGTCCTAAACAAATAATACCAGAAAGTTCTTGAATTTTACGCAGCATCAGCAGAATTATGATAGCACCATGTTGTCCCCATAAAAAATGTGATTTGGCTGCATTCTGTCAAATAATATACATCACAGCTTCCACCCCCCCACCCCTCTACACGGCCTAAAAAAAAAAAAAAAAACGAAAATAAAACACCCACAAAAAAAATTGCATGGAAGTTTCAATTCACTGATGTTATGATAGCTGTCACCCTGAGATAACAGAGCAGTATGTGCCGGCGAATAAAGCAAGTTATGGCGTGGTATAATGTGCGGCTCTGTGTGTATGCATTCTAAATGCCATTGTTGGATGCATGTGATTGCGTGATACTATCATCATCATCGGGAAGATTGAGGCAGGGTGGGGGAGGGGGGAAGGGGATATTATTTCTGTATCAAAGCGGTGTGCTGTAGATGGTCAGGATGAGAACGTCATGCCCAGGGGTACATAAAAGGTCCCTTTTGCCGGCAGGCTTGTTTTGTATGTCATCAATTAATGAGAAAATAGTGGAGGGGAAAAAAAAAAGATGTGGGGGTAGGAGAGGGAGTGGAGAGAAAAACAAAAAGGGCAAGGGGGGGGGGGGCACAAATTCTCAGCCATGTGGTATAATTGCACGATCATAAAGGCGCTTTTTTCTGCACATTGTCTGTGCATGGGTCTGTGATTTATTAATAAAGAATAGTAAATTGGAGAAGAAAACGACAACAACAACAACAACAAAACAAAACAAAAACCGAAAGCTCTGATTCTTGAAAATAAAATAAAACGAAACAAACATGTTTTTGTTTGTGTTTTAGAATTGTTTTTGCTGGTGCATTCACTGCCCTTGGGTTATTTTGATTTTTTAAAAAATTGAAAACACGGCGATGGCTATTGTTATCTATATAACAGTGTAAAAAGCGAGATAACCTTCACCAGGAGGTTGAAAGACGTATATAGAACTTAACAATTGTAATATAGCGACTACAACAACACAGCCATGTCAGCAAAAGTATTACAGAGGGCACAGTAATGTAGATGTAAAGTGCAGTGATGAAGAAAAGGCAGTATGACCCAGGCAGAAATAATGCGACCTGTCAGTGACAGACAGAGAGGCTTATTCAGATTGATCAAGGCGATTTCTGTACAGCTCGCACAGAGCGATGTTAAAACTAGTCCTGAGGATTTATCAACGGTCCATTCCATATAAAATGAAACTGGCTATGAAAACTTGAAAATCATGCGGCACTTTGTGTGCGTATTTTATATTAATCTTAAGACCCTGAGGCATTTGAATTTGTGTAGCTAAGGTGTGTCACAGAAAAATTATAACTCTCACTATCTGTCTCTCACGGTCTTTCTTTTTCAAATTTGGAACTAAAATAATTGACATAAAGGAGGGGCTTTATTGTACAGTTAATATGAAGAATTGATCAGAAAAATAGCACTCTATACAGCAGCAGGATGCCAAATAGGAATATAAAAAATAAAACATGGATTAACAGAAGACTCAATTTAGTAGCTTGTGTGGCAAGATATACTCCGGCCGAAGTGACATAGGTAACAAAAAGTTACTAAAGTTTACCTCATATACTGAGTTTTCATCATAGAGTCAAAAAAATGTATATACCACTACTATACCATGCTTGTGGAAGAAATGCACAATACCTGACTCATTGTTAAATCAACTCCCGGGAATGACGAGGTGACAAACGTAACAGTGACAAACGTAACGTGAGTGGTGACACACGTCATAAGCAATAACATTACATCTTTTACGTTGGGCCTGTACAAGTTTGGAAGGAAATGGGAGTAAATGAACCAGAGAATAGAATTTGATTTGCCGGAATTTCAAATGCTATTTTTTTTTTTTTATTAAAAATCTGAATTGTCCTCTTGTGCCGGAGGTTGGACTTTTTCATCAATGTTCGTAAGAGGTTCGTACATTCTGTCAGTGTTCGTCAGCCATTTCTAAATGTTTCAAGATAAATTGTGTGCATGGCACTGACCTCCACATCCATCCCTACTATATCTGGATGTAAGACGAGCTTATCACCCGCAAGAGGTTGAAAAGTGTAAAGAGAACGGATACAGGTCGTCATAATTTACTGAAACTCCATCGCCAGTGGCAGCAGCTAATGCTAATAATGTCACCACTCCAGACGTTGCACTTGTTGTAAGTTATTTATGTCACATTCTAGCTATTTGCTGATCAGTCATGCTCATTAGTTTGAAACAACTAGAATGCCTTACTCTCAATGACATTAAATTGAATTTTGATGATGTTTTTGACATCTTCATCATCCCAAAAGTAATCAGTAATTATTATTTCAACAAGTGGAAACATGATCAGAATTCACATTTTCAAATTAACCACTAAATTCAAAAATCCATTTGCATTCTGTACTACAGTACCATCGGATCTATACATTACTCTTCTGTGGACTTCTACGCTAGCTCTGTCAATTCCATGGACTATATTTTTGCATTAGTGGTAAAATACTGCCATCTTATTTCCAGATCTAAAGCTTCTCCAATCTCGTTTCATTCTTTCTGCTTATTTTAAAAGTCAGATACAAGCCCACCAGTATTAATGGTTAAGAAATTGCTGCAGAATTTTTTCCCACCTATTCCATTATCTAAAATCTCATCAAATAGGTTTAGAAGCAGACTTTTCTCTATGTTGTGAGTCAGTGATAATAAATAATAATGATAATAATAATAATAATAATAAAATGGCTACTCAAAGCAATAAACCAGTATATTCTTGAAGAACCATAATGTAACTCTGTACATGGTTTTAGTACTGGCAGGAGAAAATCGTTGCAAGGATGTTCTGCCAGTCGTTTAAGAAAATCCCCAATGCAAAAAGTGCATGTTTCCAGGCGAAGTCACCCATAATGATCTTTCTCCTACTTCTTGCACATGTGAGGTGCAGCATCTATCTTACCCACTCTAGACCCCATGTTGTCCACTCTTGCATTGATCACAAACATCTTCTCAACAGTTATCCTCTTACAGAAGCATCCATACAAAACATGTGCTGCCCGAAATCATCAGAATAAACCTCACATAAAAATGTAAAAAATCAGAATGATGACACATATAACAATATTAGATGAAATGTATAACGCAGTGTTTTAGTGAGTGTCTCTTTAAAGTATGCAAAGAAGACTCGATGAAATTGAAACAAATACATTCCGTCCTCAGTATAAATGAATCTGAGAAAATCTTGCTCCCATGGAATTTGTATGAAAGCTCAATTTTGGAGATTTTCCGACATCACACGTAACGCTAAAAAAGAGGTGCCCTCACACAGATGAGGTCATTTTTGTACATAGTTTTGGATTTATTATTTGAGATAAACATCTCATTCAACTATTCACAATATAAATAAATCAATAGACGCTTCTAGTTTTCAGTCAAACTAACTTGAATATCCAAAGATAGAACTAGGATGGTGACATACATAAAATGGAATTGGTCCTGAGAAGTTTTTTTTTTTTGAGGGGGGGGCGGGGGGAGGCTTCAGTTTTTATCCCAAATCAACTATCTTGCAAATATTGATTAACATTTTCTGTAAAAGGCAAAGATAAATAGGAGGTTAAGCTTGGAGTAACAAATGGTGACACATGTACCACACGTAACGCTGGTTAATCATCAGTTTACTAGGACATGGTCACTTGGATTTAAAATGGTTACAAATTTTCAACAGATATGCTTCTCCTTCAGTCAAAAAAGATATTACTTTTAAGATCCATCTAAAAGTACCAGAGAAAAGATAGACTGATAATAGTAACCGATTCTGCAGTTTCTTTCCAATGTGACACACGTAAGGCTAAGAAAAGCGGTATTATCCCATAGGCAAGATCGTTTTTGTTTATATTCTCTTGCTGATTTCTTTAGATGAACATCTTGTTTAACTAATGGCAGCTTAAATTGATCACAAGACACATCTGGGTTTCAGTGCAGTTGTCTTGAATACCTGGAAGTAGAGCACGTAGAGTGACAGACGTAACATAGAATGAGCCCAATAATCTTATCGAATAAGTCGATGGAGTGAGGGCGGTCATTTGTCTGGAGAAGGAATGACCATTGGCGTATTTGTCCACCTCGTCCAGTTTAATAGTGACCCCTCTATAGCCATCCTATTGAATCATTCGTATTACGAAAGATGTTAACTCCAGAATGGCATCACCTTATCACACCATGGACCAGTCATGGGGCGGTCAAGCTTTACTGCGGGTCACAAAGTTTAATAACGACTTTGTTTCATTAGGTCTAACATATTTTAAAAGTGGATTCTCCGTATAAATACTATATTATTTTATTTTGTCTTCTTTTTTACTTTGTTTTTATCTTTAGCTTTGTTTATTTTTTTCCCCCGATTCATTTTTTTTCGGTCCTCTATTTTAAAAACAAAATTATTTGTTATTATTAATTTTATTTTTGTTTGGTTTGTTGAAAAGTGTGTTTATTTAGGGAAGACAACTAGCGTTAGTAGAATTCTGTCTTTGGGGGTAATTAGCAAATTCAACAATATACATTTTAACAATATTTTGCTTTTTTTTTTTTCTCCTTTGCCTGTGAGATAATTTTTTTTTGACACGTGCCAACCAGTGCTGCACCTGGATAAATCATGGTAGTGTTATCAATCAAAACAAAAAGGAAAGAAACTTTTTAAGACTGAGGGAATTCTGCCCATCCAATTGAATGCACAGGACAGGGGGCCGTAGATTTGACTGGTCAGCAGTAATGTTGTGGAGTAGTGGCCAGAATGGAGGTATGTCGAGCATGCGAAAACCTGGACAATCGCTTCTTTATCGTGAATGACCATTGATAAGCCGCTGGAATCAGTCATCGCTGAGCGTTTTATCAGCGGTAATGGGTCGTTTAATCCACACGATATGCCAGTGTCATGGTGGGTCACAATGCCACCCCCCCCCCCCCACACACACACAAACACATATACGCACACATCGGCGCTGTAGAGTGGCGGAATTTCTTACTATGACCTTGCAGCTTTTGTTATACATTAAGTGTCAAAGGGGAGGCTCATTATACATGCCATGTTTTTATCTCTCGGAAACTTTACTATCATATCCATGGCAAGCCGATTGTGCATCATTTGTTGGGTTAAACTGTTAGTGTTCAGGGTCCCCCCCCCCCCCCCCCCAACCTCCACACCCTCTATAACAAAACTAGATCCTTGCTATCCACGTATGTCCTGGAATGTTAAGGGATTTTGTTGACAGTTCAGAGATCAAGTCGAAAAGAGGTGAGAGATGAGCACTTTAAGTTACTCACCAACGCTGCAAACCACTAGTCCATTTGGTGAAGTTAAATGACATTAGATCTCTGTATTGCTAATTCTTATTTAGTGTTTGCGCGATGTAAATTCAAATTCAGTTATGAGAGGAAAAATAAAAATGGCGTCATCACTGGTTTTTGGAGTTTAATAGGCAAATGTCAGAGAAAGCCTTGGAAAAAGTAATAGTGGCCTCTTGAAGAAGAAACAGAAAGCTCGATATCCCTAGTAGGACAGAATCGGTACAGGAGAAAGAGAGAAGGAGAAATAGAGAGGAAGAGAGAAAGCAGACATACTGAGTCTGAGATCATGATGACCTCAGGGCTGTGCTGACCTCGGATACCTGTGTGCATTCCAGAGAACAAATATTTAGGTAACACGCCAAGAGAGACAGAGAAAGACACGGGAGGGACCTTTGCCAAGACATGAAGCACAACACCACTGTCCACATCTCCCCACATGCTGCATGCAATCACAGCAACAACAAGTGTGTGTGTCAACCGTTGGCCATTGTTGTTTCTTGGTGTGTCTCAATCATGAACAGCTCTGTCTTGACGCTATCATGAGGATGAGCCAAGAAATGACGTGGCACAGAGGAGATGGCTGATAAAAGTCACGTTGTCTGTCTCACATGCAGCTGGAGGACGCTGTAACCGCGGAGTTGGGCGTTTGCTTCTCGGTGACAATGTAAAAGTGTTATGGGTTCGAACCCTACTCGGGAGACGGGAAAGACTGGAACCTGCTATCTGTCAGCGACCCACCGGTTCCTTGGCTTCTTTGGTAGTGACATCCGATGTAGAGCCTTCTCGTATAAGGGCTAATATATTTCAGCGGTCCCCAGTATACGTTACATACGTCAAGGAACCCGTGGCAATTCAAAATCGGATGAAGAGTAGGCGGAAACGCCGCTTTTGGGGCAAAAATTTCCATAATTTCCAAATTCCACATGCCTACCCACCAAAAAAAAAAGTCTTCAGACTAATTCGGGCAAGCATTTAGGATTGAAAGGCTGCGTACATAATTAAAGACATGTAACTCTGTAACCACCTTCGGTGTACTCTTACTGAGCTACAATACAGTCTGAGGGTGGACGTGATTAATGTGAGAGTGAGCAAGATACGTATTGAATAAAAACTCGCCACAGATTATGGAGAAAGACGGTGCTCTGTAATGGACTGAAAATAAAAATGAAGTGATTAGGTCTAATAGCGCATTTCGCACTTGTAGCCAGAGCACTGTGTTCTTACTGTCGATCGATAATTCACTGATATTGACTGATGTCACATGCAGCTGGAGACAGGTATGTCTGTTGTTGTATTTCACATGATACATTTAGTATATCATTTGTGGTCACATGTTACTCGTGTAAATTACGACAGTCAGTCAAATTTATTAAATTTTATTGTCTCTTGAAATTATACACTTGAAATGCTGTCTGCCTTTAGAAATCCAAATATGCTTTTGGTAAGACAGGAATTGGTCAATAAACCTTTCACGATTCCTTGAATCTGCCCAGACTGTCGTTGGCTACTGATTTGCAATCGTATGTTGTGCACTACTTGTATTATGAAAGGTCTCATTAAATGACTGAAGATACTCATCTGTCTCGTCCACTCTGCAAGTGATGAAGGAAAATAACAACAGCACAAATGAACGATCTTGATGAGCATGAGATGCATGAGTCATATGTTCATGGTTTCTAGCTGTTTTACTTGTGGTGTAATAGACACGGTGCTAATTGTCCTTGACGAATCGATCATGTTAGCCGTAAAATGAATATAGTTACATCTACTAGCTCAGTAAGAGAAGACAAACGGGTCATATGCGTATTTCTTCATGAGAAACATATTGACGGGAGCTAGTTGGTATCACTTTGCAAGAAACCGTATTCCTGAGAACTGGTTTTTATCTGAGAGATACACAACCAATCTGTCTGGAGGTACGTACAAAGATTTAGGGTCGTGCCAAGAGATAGTCTTATCTTGCTACTGGGTACCATGCGGATGTGGTGCGTGATGTGGCCTGATGCCTTGATGTGTAAGCCACACCTGGGCCCATCTATTCTATCCACTCTTCATATTATGTATATGTCGGCATCCTCCAGGTGGTGATTTGAAGGTGTAGAAGAGGGAGAGAGAGCTGGAGATGATGAATCGGGGCAGTAGACAGTACAGTGTATAAAATGTCAGCGGAATATTTTCTGAAGCTGGAATGTGGTCGTCGCCAGCGCTGAATATTAAAATACGAGCTCAAAGAGATACATTAAAGTAATAGAAGAAGAACATATAAAAGGGAAGAAAGAAAGAAAGAATGAAAGAAAGAAAGAATGAAGCATTACCCAAGATTCTTGAACGATGTCCGTATGTTTACCAGTGGTTTAATCTATCTTGAATTGTGAAAAAAAAAGTACATCGAGTATTGCACCTATGTGTAAGTACACGGATACATAACTGCCAATCTATCAGTGCTGGCTGAGGATGAGAGGTGAACCACTTAAGCAGTAATGAAAATAACAAAATTCAGTAGACGAAACGAGCTGGCGTGATTTTGCTGACAGCAGTAAGGTAATAGCAGCAGCAGCAGCCATAATTATAATATCATCATCATCAACAACAACAACAACAACAACAACAACAACAACAACAACAACATCTGCAGATGACAATAATCGCACCATTCATTGCCGCCTATACCGACACCTTCCAGGTATTTGCAAGTGCGTGCAGCTGCAACACATTATCTCGTCTCTGACATACCTTCAGATCACTCCATTACCTGAGCTCTGTTAAGCCTCCCCCTCCCACCTTCCCTCCCCCCCCCCCCCCCCCCCCCCAAGTCTCCCTGCTACTCTTTTTTTTTTTCCTCCTCCTCCTCCTTCTCTGCTTCAGTGCACAGATTTTATCACTCCATGTGATGCATTCACATTTGGGAAAGTAAACAAACGGCCATGATAGAACAGTTAATACTGTAGGTCTTATGAAGGAGTTCTTCTTTTCTCTGCACGCTTGAATCCACTTTGGCAAAGATCGAGCTGTGTGCCGAATGGTGAACGAAGAAGTGGCTTGTGTTTGGTTTTGCTGAGTTCTGAATTTCAGCCCAGCAAAGGTGGCACAATGCAGAGGGTTGCCAAGATTGGATGAAATTGACTCGCGTATATCGCCAATTTCTGACAACTTAAGAGGATGGTTATGAACTTGTTTTGAAGTATGACAAAACTTGCGGGCGAGGAAATGATGGCGGTTTAGCCTGGTCCCATTTTTTTTTTCTCTCTTGCCGTTCGTTCTGTTCTATGCTGCTTTTTTTTTTTTTTCTCCGCTTCTCTTTATATCAGTCTTTCTCACCAACTCCCATCCTCTCCCCCCCCCCCCCCGTTCCCCTATCGTCTGTACCCTCTTCTTCTTCTCTCTTTCTTCCCCTCTCTCTCTCCCTCTCCCTCTCTCTCCCTCTTTCCCTCTTTCTCTCCGTAGGCATCACATCCAACAGTCGCTTAGGACAGACTTGTAGTCGAGAAGTTTTGTGATATTCAATTTGTTGTCAACATGGATGGTCTTGAAGCGGTGCTGTCTAAGTTTTCAACGTAAACTTATTTCCACCCCGAAGCCTGTTCATGAGTTTGCACAAGGCTTTTGCTGGTGTTTGTTTTGCATCTCCTTTACCGTCGAGTAAAAGATGGTAGGAGAATCTCATCGTACAAACTTAAGCAGTTAATCCACATTTTGTCCACAATCGTCTGGACTGAAAGTCGACACACTGTCTAGTTGGCTAGAACATGGGATTTGAATTGTATAGAGTTTATATCTTGTTTTAGCTTTGGGCCAAAATTTTACTTCATAGCTGGAAAAAGAATATTTAAAAGGATGAGATTAGAAGCAAAGACCATTGAAAGCCATCATTTGAAGATAACAAGCATTTGTAAATCTGTCTCTAAGAATGAATACCCACACAGTTGTAGTTTCGTGTGTGTTGTTCTCTGTATCATAGCTTTAACCCCGGTCAGTCAAAGAGTGATGAGCGCCCTGAATGCGAACTGATATATTTTTTTTATATATACTGGTGCTATAGGACAAGGGAGAGACAGAGCTAGAGAGGAGAGAGAGAGAGATGGTGAGAGTGGAGAAAAATGGAAAATAATGTACGTCTCAGAATTATAACGTATTTGGACCGAAATACTTAGGTTTTGTCATAGCATTATCATTTTTTTTGTAATGTACCAAAAAACCTCAGTTCAATGGCAGCTTATCGGGAGCGTTCAACAATGTTTGTTCTATAGTGACAAAGCCATCATGTTACATTGAAAGCTGTTTGATTTACGCTGTGTTGTTGATGCAGACACTTCTGAACTTTCCTTTCTGAGAATATGTCGTAGAAGTGTTGCTTTTTTAAAAAAAAAATTATTTTAGAGCATATAGGTCTCATCCTGCCTTTGGTCTTACATTGTACTAACTGAGTAACTTATGTAAGCGCCCGGAGGCATTCCTTTCTTATGGCATGGCTTACTTGTGTTCCTTTGATCCCACAATGTAATTGATTGTTTTCATCAGGCAATACAACTTGTTCTGTTATAGTTTGGTCGTTATTTAGTCAAGACCGAATTACTTACGTGTCCTGTGCATTTTTTTTTTGTATTTTGCAGACAGTACAGATATCGTGGACAAGAAGCTGAAGCTGATTTTGGGCTTGATATGGACGCTTATTCTGCACTATTCCATCTCCATGCCCATGTGGGAGGGCGAGGAGCCCACCCCCTCGGAGAAGGCCCCAACACCCAAGCAGAGGCTGCTCAACTGGATCCAGTCCAAGGTGCCCGACCTGCCCATCGCCAACTTCACCACCGACTGGAACGATGGCAAGGCTATTGGTGCTCTGGTGGACGCTGTCGGACCTGGTCAGTATACTGCTCTTGTCTCTCTGTCTGTCTAATGGCCCAGTTATGTATTTTGGGTGGAATTACCCGGCCAGCGTACTCGCTAGTCTAGGCTGGGACTTAACCCTATAAGTGTCACAAAATACCGCTAGGTTGAGGCAAATATACTGAAATTTGTGCCGCTTTGAAAACTGATATTTTATGCTGAATGTGATATTTACCACAACAACTTAAATATTTCATCTTACATAATAACCTTATTTATAGAAAGTATAAGAGACCTAATGTAGAAAAAGATCGGGCTGGAATAATACATTCACCATCCTCAGGACTTTGATGATGTTTCTTTACAATGGAAACAGAGCTAATTTGAGTGCAATAAAATACTTGCTGTTCCCATCTGGTGTATTGATTGTGCAATGTTCCTAAAGCAGTAAATCTGAAATCGTACCTTTACTATTGCGTGTTAGGGGAGGGGGGGGGGGGGGGGGGGGGGGGGGGGGGGGGGGGGGGGGGGGGGGGGGGGGGGGGGGGGGGGGGGGG
>JBCEWB010394377.1:0-20698 GCA_039654565.1 Peronia peronii
TATCTATCTATCTATCTATCTATCTATCTATCTATCTATCTATCTATCTATCTATCTATCTATCTATCTATCTTGTCCATCTGTTTACTGTCTATCTATCTGTCTATCTTTCTCTCATTCTCTCTCTCTCTCTTTTAGAGTCTCATATATTTTACCACATAGAAATGCTATCCGTGCCCTTCATCTTTTTTTTTCTTTTTTTAGCTTCTATAGGCTGTAGGCCAGAGACTCACATCTCAGCCGATTTCTCAGACATGCTCATCATTTCACTCCAAAAATGTCCGCTCCTTCCTGGGCATTGTCCAGATATCTGATTTAGTTTACTCCATGACCTGTCTTAACTTTTACTTTATGAACTCTACCTCAGAACATGTCTGGTAGAAACAGTCATATTATATTATGTCCTTTTTTCTGTGTATGTACCACTGTGATGGTATCTGATATTTTTTTGTCATGCGGGTAGGTCTTTCTGTTGGAAAGCACTATCAAGCATAATGTACAAACAGGCCTTGAATTCCATGGTGGAGGACGCTTGATGATGGTTTTAGAGAAATCAATTACTCGTGGAGTGAAATAGTAAACTGTCTGGGGATCCGTTGATTGGAAATCAAAGATCTGTTTCATGGAATCTGGTAGAAGTGACAAGCTATGATAGTTTCTATTTTAAACAATCGGGCTTTATAAATTTTTTAATGCTTCATTCATTCTTAAATGTGGCAAAGTATAACTAATGTGATAATAGATAACAAAATAAATCGAGGAAAATGTCAGAAATGATAACCATATTCTGCTATGATAAATTATAAGGATAACTTTTCAATATCAGCTGATTTTTACACAGAAACTGAGCTCTGTTTAAAAAATAAATTATAGTTATCTCCTTGAAAACAGAGGGTATTAGAATATCCGATCACCTCATGGGCCACCCAATGTATTTTCCCTCCTGTGTCTTTCAACAGTACTTGTCATTTTGTATCTTACAAAATATTCAGTTCATTAATTATTCCAATAGCTGGTAAAAATTCTGATAAAATCATTTGCATACCGTTCACATTAATGCATGACGGACTAGTGACCCACTAACGCCATAACAATAATCTGACTACTTTTGAGAAAATAAAACAAAACAGCAAAAACGAAAAAAAAAACGAAACAAAACAAACACGCATGCACACACACACACATACACACACAAACAAAGTGGAAATAAATAAGAAAAGCCAAAAAGAATAAAGATAATTTCTTGTAACCTCTAAGGTCCGGTACTCATTTTCACACTTCATTCGACACTACTGTTCTTCAGTAGCAATTGAGTCGTTCAAAATGTATTTTTTTAAATGTTGATTTCTACTCCATGATTTTTTATTCACATAATTATATTCCCATTGCCCTTTGTCACTGAAATGGCCATTCGTTGTAAACTGTTTCATAAAAATACTGTACTCAGTGATTTAATACTTCCGTCTACCAGCCTGTCCCTGAACTTCGTTATAAATTTCATGAATATTTAATTACAGAGATAAAGGAAGCCAAAAACTTATAACTGTTCTTCAAACCGAAGATCGATGCCAAATCCAGAAGCATTCATATTTGACACCATAAAATAATGCTTTTTTTTTTTTTTTTTTTAATTTAGCAAAAGAAAAAAAAAGAAAAAGATCTTTCTTCTTGTTGTTGTTTTCTCTTGTTTTGTTTTGTTTTTCTTTTCAAGGTACTTGTACCTACAGGCTACAGGCATACAAATCTGTAAGCAGCTAACACAATTGTGCTGGCCAGGTCAGCCTGCCATTATCGACCAAACTTGGAAATGATGTAACTTGAGACAATGAGCCGTTTCGATAGCGAAATCATCCAAATTATTTCTTCTTCTTTCTTCTTCTTCTTCTTCTTCTTTTTTCATCTCCCGCTTGTACCGGTGGGTGTCACGGAGAAATACAGTCGTCTATCGGCGGCAAGGCGAGTGGCATGGAGGAGGGACATCCCATGGTTTCTGAGGGTGTCTGCCACACAGTCGCTCCAGGATCGTCCAGGCCTACCCCTGGCTGTCCAGCCCGAGTGGAAAACTATTTCCCTATGCCAAATGTAAGAGATGAACCACAAGCAGCGTAAAGAAGGGGAAAAAATGAGTTTTATATTTTTATTTGAAACGTGAAGGGCGGAAAATTCTGAAAAATTCGCCTTATTTTCCGCTCAGTTCGATAATTCTTTTTTTTTTTTTCCCATAATGTTTTGCTCCCTGTCTTCCAATGACAGATGTATAAGTCATTTTGTAAAGAAGAACAAAAAAGGACCGGATGAAGAGGAGACAGAGGCGATCTAAAAAAAAAACAACAAAAAATACCGTAGTTTCTTTAATGTGCTTAATGTACACATGGGATTTCCGAAATATAATTCGCTCTTATCCGAGAAGGCTAGACTTCGTTTTGTGTCTCTTGGATCGTGTCCATTTCATTTGTATGTGAGCAGTGTAACTGCATGGCTACAAATCGATTTGTTTTTTTTTAAATGCATTTTGCTTCATTTACAAGAAGTCATTATTCTGTTAGTGCCTCATTGTCCAACGAAAGAATTTAAAATGCAAATAAAAATTCATCCAAAGTCTAGTCTCTGCAGCACCAAAACTCTGCAGATGTAACAAAAAACAAACAAACAAAAAAACCACTCCAATTTTCTGCCAGTTTTAAATTTTTAAAAATAATAGAGAGTATTTCTATAGCGTTTATCTCCCTACAGGACAGGCTCTAAGCGCTTTGCAATCTACTTGATTATTTAATCAAATCGATTATATTGAAAATCAACTTTAAAATATTGATCTATTTACTTTGATCATATATTTCTACTATTCGAGTTTGTGGCAGTTCCAGAGGAAGGGTTAGGCTGCCAACAAGATCGATTCGAGGCAGAGGCAGAGATGACCAGCTCATTCACTGAAGTTCGTTTCTAATAAATTTATTAGAAGGAGAGAACGAACGATAAGCGAGAGCGTGAATGGGTGAATGAATGAGCTTTTCTCTGTGTGAGTGTGAAAGAAAGAAAGAAAGACACATAGGGAGTGAAAGAGAGAGAGAGAGAAGGAGAGAGAGAGAGGGGAGAGGTGACTGAAGAGAATAAAAAATTGGGATGAGATGCATTGAGTTAAAGTCATCTTGTGTCAAGTGAGTTAAGTGAGTGTCAAGAATAATTATGATAACGTTTGCCAAGTTATTAATTTACATATATGATAGGTTTGATGTTGGAGATACAAGGATTCTGACATTCGATCAAACTAACCAGATAGAACCACTTACCAAATAAACTTTAAAATTTTAAAAGTAGTGACAAAAAAGAACATCATCGTTTGATCTCAGCATCCTATATGATAAAGAATCTGTACGAAAATTCAGAGTTCATTGCCGAAACTAATTTATTGTGGGCCCATTTTAAGATGCCTGTCTTGTCCATGACAACTCGAGAAATGGACAAGGCCTGATTCGATTCACATCGGAGGGAAATTTATGACATTGGATTTCCTGGCATGTCTCGGACAAATAATTGAGCAGTCAGATTCTGGAGATAGCAGGAATATTTCATATACATCTCTCATAGCATACAGCTACACTGATATATACACACATACATGCCGACACACATACGCACAAAAACAAGCTCAAGCAAATCAATCGTTCTCAGGCTGTTTGCTAACAAATTCTCAGCTCGTTGTCAATCAGAAGGTCGAACAGATTTGATGTGTTGTCACTCATTAATGAGTACTAAGCCCTCAGCAAAAGTCTGGTCTTCGTGAGTGGCCTACTTCAAGAACTCTGTCCTCGACTGTATTCCTTCATCATTTTACCCGGGGTATTTTGTCTATGTCCGTGTTTGTTTGTCTGACAGTCACATCCCGTTTATTTATCAGACTGCCTTTCTTGTGTATTCGGGTTCAAATATGGTATAGTAATAGAACGTCTGTTTGCTAATTCTTAGAGAAATTTATTCGGATCACTGTGCTCAGGTTATCCTTAAGGAAAGACATACAACGGCTAAGTTTAAAATTTCAACTGAGACGGGCATCATATGAGATAACCCCAGATTCTCATACTCGTACCTAATTTTATATACCTACTTGGATTTGAAATGAATTATTTTTTTAAAACTGAATTGCTATATAAATTACATGTGTATCGCTTTTTTTTTTTTTTTTTACTTAATATGAATCTATTGAGGTACAACTGTGGTTATGAAGTCTAAGATGTCTGTCAAATTGCCCAATTAAAAACAAAGACATGGCTAACTTAAAATGAAAAAATAATAACAGCAATGAAAGGGGAACATGAGATTCTGACAGAGAATTTTGTATTTAATGTTACCAAATGAACGAGGTTAAATCTGAATTAAAGTTGAGTTAACCCAAGAAAATAAATTTGGAATCCGAAATATGCGAAGAGAGAGCGCTGGACTCATCACATATTTTTTTATATTCATGTTCCAACATGTCTCATTGGTCTCCTTAAAAGGTAGCATCATTACCGTGAACTTGCTTTGACTTAGAAAATGCTATTTTTAATATACACAACGGCCTTGCCCTTGGTGCCATCGAGCGGGATTCTTTGACCTGATTTTATTGATCTGCTTTTAAGACCACGCCCTACTTGGGTAATGAAGCGCATTATTATATGGAAGAGATGATATGATTGCAAATTATATCCGCTGAACTCAAAGAATAATACAGTGCCAGGAACAGTCTGTATTTTGATCTGTTTACTTGGTTTACTTGGTTCCAGAGTAGTTCTTATCACAGGATACACATAATCATGCCTGTATTTTCCTTGCTCTTAAGCTCCTCATCAAATGTCCGTCAAGTAATAGTTTCTATCATCAGCTGATTGCTTACGATCTGACAGTGTCTTTGAATGTTGCTTTGTCCTTAGACGCTGCATTGATCACTTTCTCTCTAAAACTGTCTACAGTTTGAGAGCCACAGACAGCCTTCTTGGTTATTCAATGTCCAGCGAGTTTTAAACGATGAAGGATCCAGTGGCAATTGGTCTACCCGTTCACTACCATTAATTTTGATCTTGTCCCTGGGAAAACTAGTCCGGATCTTCTTGTTTTTTCTCCATGACGATTTATTTAAAACTGTGATTAACATTCAAGGGGTAATCTTTCGCCATATTATTATCCTAGGTATCACTAGGTATTATCCTAGCCTTTTGAGGAGGAAAACGGAATACTGACTATACAGAATTACTTAAAGGTTAGAAGTGATAAGATATTGAAGATTTTACCATTTTGCCATGTGCTTTTCAGCGGACAGAATGTCACTAATGTGTCGCATTGGACTTCTGGTATAGCGCCAGATCGTCTCAATATGACTAGTCGGCAAGAATCTTCGATAACATTTTAATCAAATTAACCTGATGAGGAGGAATTGTATGCACGCACTACGACTTTTGTTTGAATATCAGGCTTGAGAAAACCAACAACAAGGGAAGTAATAACTATACCAACAACAACAGCAAAAAGTGAGCCGGTAGCAACAGCAATGATATAAATAACAACAACAGAGATAATCATAGAATGATGTGAAAATAATGATAAAAATACATTTGCATGGCATTAAATCCGTCTGTTTATTTATCTCTGACTGTTAAAAAGGGACAAGAATAATGAGATCGCAATCATACTCTCAACAACATACAAAATATGTCAATATCTAAGAACACTGTCTTGCCAAAATTGCTCTGAATTAACCATTGAACAGGGCAATGCCTGCATTTTGATACTATTTACAATCTAAGAACACTGGAAAATGCAATGCCGTCTTATCCTAATTTGAAACTTGAGTGCAAAGGACAGGATAAGCTGTCTGTCTGCCTTCGAGACTGTATCAGTTTCAGTAGCTTTGAAGGCAGACTTTTTCATTTCCTATTTCAAACATCACTGCTTTCCATCATCTCCCCCAGCTGATGACTAACACTGTGGATCTTGGTGTCGCGACTTGGTAATCATGTTGTTTTGGTCTCAGAAAACATCAGCGGTTTTAATATGGCGGCCAAGTTCTATTAGCCCATTTCTTCGGTGTCCGTTTCGCTGGTGTTATTTTTGGTGCCATTTTGGGAAGGATCATATTATGCAATGCTTTCTCCTTTCTCCATCCTTCTCTCTGTCTGTCTGCCTGTCCATCTCTCTCTCTCTCTCTATCTATCTCTTTTTTTGTCCCTCTCTCTCTTTATCTCATTTTCTATGTTTTCTCTATTGTTATTATCATCTCTCTCTCCATTTTCTTCATCGTATTGTAAGCGCGTCTCTCTTTCTCTGTAAGTACCTATCTGATGTGTTGTGGCTTTATTTGCCCCTCTTTCTGTTCTCTCTCTCCCTTGGTTGAAAGATGTATGAAGACCATCTCTCTTTCTCTCTCTCTCTCTCTTTCTCTCTCTCTCTCCATGTCTCTCCTTTCTTTCTCGTTTCAAATTGGTCAAGAAACAGAGAGACCGTATATCTGAACTTCAACCAAGATAATGAAATCATTATCAGTACTAAATAAAAAGGGTGTATCCGATGTTGGGTTTTCCAATGTTGGCTTATTATTTCTTTTTAAATTGTTTTTTATTTTAACTTTTCGAAATTGTTATTTTGGTTAGATTGATATCAGAATGAGACATGAAATAACAAAGACAGAGAAAGAGAGAGAGAGAGACATAGGGAGGGATAAAAGAGAGAGAAGAACAAAACAAAGAGTAGTCAAGGCTCTGAATGGGATGATCCTGACAGCATCGATCTTTATGGCACAAATAATTAGGTTTTTATTCTGTGGTAATTCAGCCAACAGAGATAGCGCGTCTTTGTCAAGAGACTGAAATATAAGAGACATAGAATGGTTAAGACATTATGATCTTTACTGGTGATGAAATTAGATTTTGTATTTCATCTTTCTTCCTTGTGCGTCCAAAACATTTTGGATTTTGTGTTGTAAATCGGAGATTAAATGTACAGGAATGAAGAGCGGGGGAGGAGGGATGGGGAAAGGAAGGGGAGGGTTGGCTGTAGGGTGAAACGATCTGACATAATGGCTTTAATAATTTTATTACTGTCAGTTGTGTTTTCGCCAGATTATATAATTATAATAATGCATAATTATTTTTCCCAAACTACTTTATTTAAAACTTTGTCCATAGGAAATGACACACCACAACGGCCTTGACACCTGGACATAATAAATCTAATCTTCAATTCCTCACTAATTTGGCATTTGGCTGGCCCAGCATATGAATAGACAATCATCAATTTCTTGGCTATTCAAAGCTTCTGATGCATATTCATAACTTAAGAAGAAATGTCTTGAAATCACTCAGTTCAATACTCCATGAAAAACATCATAATGAAATTAAGTTTGTTTATTTCGGCCAGTTTTCCTGTCCATGGTTTTTATTTCATTTCGTGTCCCGCCGTTTTCACCGTCAGCTTTCTTAAATTAATGATGAAAAAGGCAGCAACAAAGAACAAGGAGAATAAGCAGTGACAAGAAAATATCTAGACAAATGCAACTAAAATTGATAATGTTTTCTCTCATTGTCAAGAAGATGAGTGCATTTCTGAAAATACCACGACCCAAGTATGTTTACATCATAGACATACTAGTAGTAGGACCCAGCACGCAGGGACAACCTCCGGTTCAATTTGACCAGAGTTTTTAGCTATACGCTCTTCTTTAGAAATCTTGAACAAGACTAGGATTGTGTCATAGTTCGCCTTATTACATTAAGAATTCCAGCCTATAGGATCTGATGCAGACGGGAAGACTCAACGGAGATGTTAGCGCCTGGGAAAGACTGTTGTCAATATAATATACTTCACCTCTTTCTAGTAATGGTGACAGCATGGAAACTGCTGTCCAACAGTGACTCAGATCGTACTGGATTCACCCGCCTTTCTACACCTCCGAAACAAGTGCAGACATCATCTTATGGAGAAAGAGAGAGAGAGAGAGAGAAAGAGAGAGAGAAGGAGGAGTAGACAGAGGTCAGTTGACCTGACATCCAGTAATTACTCTAATAATTTTGTTTTGACAGATAAAAGTGTCAGATGTCGTCGACTTTTTCTCATTTTCTTTTTTTTTTTTGGCCTGATAATTTATAATATCGTATTGCAGACTTCAGTATTGGAAATTTGTCCATAAAAATGATAAATCTCCATTGATTATTAGGTAATATCTGCAGAACGTCTGTGACATTGTATAGCACTCAGTCGTATTCGATTGCCTAATCCTGGAGAAGGAGACAAATGAACGTTCAATGGGACCAGAGCCACCCAAGCGTATCGAGGCGTAGGAATCAGATATTATGAACATGGAAACATTCTCCACAATCTTGGTGGCCCATGTCCATTTGTTTATTTAGATTTTCTCTTACAGAAATTTTAAATTATATTAGAGATGGGCACATTGACCTAGCATTAAAGTACTGCGATGTAAGCTGAGAAAGTATAAGGCATTAAACAAGCTAAGCTAGGAAAATGATAAAACACATGAAAACGTTAAAATCAGGAAATAATGATAATAACGAGACACCATTCAAAATTCATCGAACGATCATTAAACCAACAAGTACAAAGAGAGGGACGGATGGATAAATGGACAGACAGATGGATGGATGGATGGATGGCTAGATGGATGGATGGATGGAGAAAATAAGAAAAGGTGGATAGATAGACGTATATATATATATTAATGCTCTTTCCCGTCTGACGCTTTATGGCCACAAGCTTGTACTTTTTGCACCGATGATTACCTGGAGGAGGACCTGGTTACCTCCACCGCCCCTTGAAGGAGATCAATGAATATTAACGTTTATCAACACTAGTTAATGCAAGCGAGTGTTGCCCTTTGATGTAATCTACAGAGAAAACTGATCATTATGTCCTTTTCCTTAATCTGTAACGTCCTGAAGTTTCATCTTTGATTATGCGCTTTGTACATGCTGGACCTGCATTTCTTGCGCAACCGTGTTGTCAAGTTCAAGAGACTCTAACTATTGAGAATCATCTTTGCGAACTTTCAATATCGTTTCTTGTCTGATAAAACCTTATAACTTTCAAGACCTGAAATTTGCAGGAGAGACATAAAACTGTTTTCGCCTTGTATCTTGTTATTATTTTGAGGTTTTATTTTATCTGAAAAAGGAGACTTTAAAGCAATTGTTCATCTTTGTTGTTTCACTGACATGTGTATTGCTTTATGTGCTACAGATTAGGCCACAAAAATGATAAAGATATAATTTTGAAGTCATGATGTTTTATCACAGATAAAATAACGATATGCACTTTCTCCAAAGAGTCCGCAACACTTGAAAGTTAATGATTTTTACTAATTGGCTAAATTAAGAAGCAGGAAATTTTCCTTATATCCAAGACATCAAATAATATTAACAAATAAATCATGGAATGCAGTCACTTTATGGCATGAATCAAGGCTTCTTCTTAAACCTAACCATAGCTGGTTTTTTTGTTTTGTTTTGTTTTTTTAAACTAACCGTTTTTAAAACTAACCATATATAGCTCATATCATTTCGCACTGCTTTAAAACATTTCCCAGCTGGAATACCTGTAGGCCAATGCTATGCATAATTAACAATCAAAGGAACTCTAAATCTTTCAACATGCGATCCATTTTCTTTCCCTCCAGTTGAGCTAATTTCTTTTCAAGAACTGCCCCCTTCTCTAAACGATGTTAAGTATGTTCGCATAGCTTTCATTCTCTGAACGATTCCATGTAGTCTTTCAAGGCCACGGAGAATTGGGGTTCTCTTTTCCCATTGGAATGCCAGGGCGTTAGAATATCGTTGGTTTACAAAATTAAATAGGCTACAACCTAAACAAGCCCACAATCACATACAGTAATATACAAGACCATGTTCACTTACAGAAATTATACAAGACTACATTCACTTACAGAAATTCCCTTTGTGTGTTCCAGACTTGTAACTAATTTTTACGTTTAAGTGATTTGCCCTTTAAAATATCAGATAGTCAAACTGTTCACAATTCTAGAGCTTAGTCAGCTGTATTTACCCTCTGAGATTTCTATTTGTTCGATTTACGTGTTTCTATTTGTCTGTATGCCCTTCTGTCCTGGTCCGTTCCGATCCTTTGGTTGTGTGTCTTCTTTGCTATCGGTAGGTTTGTCTTATCATTCTGGACCACCTAGGCTTTGCTTACAATGACGATTCGAGCATGTTTGGCCAGGATTCTTGGGCCTTTGATCTACTAAAGGAATCTAGCCATTTCTTCCGTTCAACAGAGGACAAGATTTTCTTTTGCCTAAGAGACGGAACAGCGGTTGAATCTCTTAGATTGTTTATCAGTCGTGCCGTAACAAAATTTTATATTCACTTTCAATAATTCCTTCCATTCCTCCACCCCAATGCATAAACCAACACCTGTGAATAAACAGAAATTCTGGTTGATCCTATGAGTGTCTTATGCAATGGATTAAAATATATGGATATATAAATATATACATTCTTGTTTTTAAGGCGTGTGTCACTGTTAAAACACTGTGGGATTTCTCATTGTGAGATTAAGCCCTGTCGCTCTTCTATATATTATCCGTTTGCTTGTGTTTGTACAGGCGGTATGTTTTCCTGTCTGCTTGGCAGCCGGCCTGTCTCTTTGGCATTTTGTCTCAGTACTATACGAAAGTTAAATTGTGACCAAGAGGATGTCACTTGCGGTGTGACGAAGCTTTGTTTTAAAGCAATATTGACATTTATGATTGAAGGGATAAAATTATATAGAAACTAAATGGATTGTTGGCCATGCCATCAGATATTAATATTTCACAAACAATTATAAACAAACTTTTGACCACGAATATATCAAACGAAATCAACAAAGTGCCATCAAAACGCCCTTCTCATTTAATTAGACTTGTACACTTTTAGTAATAAGAGTAATTATCGCGAAGATTCAAGATTACATCAGTTTTATCCAAATCATTATTTTTACGTAATATCTAATTGAGGATTATGCCTAAAGACGTGATATTGGCATCCGTCTGTTGCAGTCACCATTGGGATCTCTTTAATGGTACAACTGTGCATTAATACAAAGGTTCAAGGTGAAACGAAACTGTATGAAATATTAGAATTAATTTGATTACACGTCATCACATACTATGAGGTGATAAAGCGGCACTTATCAAGATCTTGAGCCTGTGTTCAACATACACAAATTTATGTCTATTCATCATCAAACTCAATACAGTTCAGGAATGGGTTGGATATCATCAAAACGGCACCTCTGTGAATAATGTTGGAATACAGCTGAAAGCATACAGCTGACCTATTAAGCTATTTTAGCACAAGGAGCTATGTGATGTGATGTTTAGTACGTGTTTCAGCAAGAGAAGGAATGTTTTATAAGGTTTATCTTGTTAAGAGACCTGAATCTGACGACATCACAGATCCATTTCAACGGTATTAATGTCATGGACTCTGATCAGTGGACAGATGTAATTGAACCTGAAGGATAAGACAAATATCGCATTTCAATCTAATTACAAGGACATTGAATGACTCAGTGAACGGAAACAGCTGCTGTCGTTCAGAAGATTATAGCCCGAAGGAGGCAGGATTGTGTCTATTACAGATCTAGTGATGTACTAATAGGACTGACTATGATCACGTCTTAACCACTTGCCTTTCATTCTTACATTAGGACCACTCAATGTAATGACCATCATGTCTTTCTATCCTTGCGTTGAGACCTCGGATTACCACAATGTTCCTTCAGTGCGCTTTATTTTAGCTATAGATACGCAGACAAGACAATATTTTGTCATTACTCTCATGGAGCGCAAAAATTTGATATCTCAATACGATGTGATACTACAGTAATTAAAGTTAAGTAGTTATCTTTCTTATTTCCTTCGCTCAAGCCTAAGAATGTGCTTGCCGAGGTATAAAGAAATATTAGATTAGATACTGGAACTGGCAGATGACCCATGGAGAGAAGACAAAGCCACGTTTGGGGCACAATAAGACTCATCAGCAGCCAGCTGATAATGGAAACGATTTGCTGATGGACCTTGAGGAGGAGGCTGAAGACAGTGGAAGTGCAGATATAGTCACGTACCACCTGCGATGAGATGTACTCAACAACTAAGTGAAACTCCTAGCTGAGGAGATGAATGTAACTACTCAAGCCTCGAGAAAATTCCTGTTGTTCTGGAAGAATCATTTGAATGATGAACTGCTGCCAAACAATGGCTGTCAAATGCAAAGAAATGTTGACCACATTTTTCTAAACAGTAGCTTTCAGTAACCCTTAACATTTTATATAGAGAGGGCATGTATGTAACGCACATTCCTGAGCAGTACTGACTCTAAGTAGTGTAAAAGTCTAAGCGGCTTTCAGAATGTCTGTACTCCGACATGGCCTACCGAAACATCACAGGCGATCACAAACAGAGAAACCTACAGGATGGCTCACTATTAGGCACTACAAATCCGTACCCATCTTACAATAAGGCACACTATCTATCGCCGGATGCCACCTTTGAGCTGAGGTGAATCAAATTTCAATGTGTGTAAATTTCCTTGAAAAAATTCAAGATGCTGGGATCCGTTAGTTGATCGTGAGTCCGACGACCCAGCTATTAACCCACCGACACCATCGCAAATCTGTTGAACCCAAATAAAAATCGAGATGTTTGGCAGATCAATTTTTAATGACTAGCAATGGCAGCAAATTAAAACATTTTCCATGTGACTGACTTTGATAGGGTCCTTCACATGTTAAGTTCATCATCAATGCTCAGCTGTTCATTAACTTTCGTGGTTCACATCAGCTGTTTACAATGACCAAGATCACTTTTGAAGTGTGCTCGCTTGTTTCGGCAAAGGTTTCAATGAGAACTGTTTCTTTTTTGTTTCACTAGCCAGTCCTATTACTTCCCTTTGCCAGATATAAGAGAGGAAAAACATCACCTTTCTTCTTTTTATTTGAAAGATTTATCACACACAGACACATACCCCCCCCACACACACACACAAAACACACACACCAAACACCACTACCAACAACAACAAAAACAAACAAAGAATTAATACATCGCCAAAAAAACGTTTTCCTGCATCGATGATTTTTTCTGTAACTACCATGATGTACATTTCAAGCAAACAGCCCCAAAAGTGAGTTTTTTAACATAGATCTCGCCTTGCAAAGGAGAGTAATGTGGTTGGTCAAAACAATCCAAATTTAAAACAAAACAAAAGAAAAACATTAACAAAACAAACACACACACACACACACTCACACACACACACATAATGCATATGATTTTCAAGCAAGAGAGCAAACGTGATTTTTTTTTTTTTTTTTGTTTTTGTTTACCACTGCGCCTGGCAAAGAGAAGTAATAAGTTGGTCAAAAACAATCCAAATTAAAAATAAAAAATACCTCACTCACACACACATACACACACACACACACACACACACACACACACACACAAACTTTGCAAAAGTTCACGAAAGTAAAGCTTAACAGTGCAAGGAGATAAAGTCAGCCATCACGATAGTTTGTTGTTGTGTTTGTTTCACAACTAAAAGCCCACATCAGGACACTACAAGACCTATGGGCTTTTTATCTTCCTCCTACGGTACTTTACGTTCACTCATGGGACGAACGAATTGCTGCCGTCCAATCACCCATCCATGCATGAACGGAGCCTTTTGCAGAACAAGCTCTACGAAGTAAACAATGGTTGACACCGGTGGTGTTGGGTTTAAAGTAAAACAGTCGTGGTCTGGCACTGCACGAAATCCTTGACAGACTAAGCTTGAACTCTGTGGCCGGATAAAGTTTTAATGACTCGAATTCACGATAGGTCTCAGTACATTATTAGTCAACGGTAGAACACAAGGTTTCAGGAAACCAGATGCCGGAAGTACGTCAGACCTTTTCCTACGTCATTAAATCATTAACACTACTCACTTCTATTATTGTTTGGAGGGTATCCAGGTTCAACAGCTATGTGTCTGTCACATTTGCGCCTACAGACATAAGGTCAGCCGGGCTATTGTGCATGCGTATGACGTCATACTGCACGAACTACAGGGTTAAGGTTAGTGTTAGGGTTAGGATTAGGGTATACATAACAATAACAACTTATTTAGATCGATCTAAATCTAGATCTTTGCATGAAAACCACAACAAAACAATGTCATGTTTGACCCGATTTCCCATGTACACACAGCTGATTGCCGTTTCTGCACATGAACATTAGGCCGGCTGACTTTAAGTCTGTAGACGCATGTGTCTGTCACTCACAACGAATAGTTTTAGTCATAACTTTCCTACCGACATAACAGGATCATGGCAAGAAGTGAGACAAAGCTACAGCCGAGGCAAGGCCAAGGTCGTGGGTGGATGGGATTTCCTGGAGTATTGGTGAACTCTGTTGGAAAGACAGAATCATGCAGTTGATTCTTACTGTATTCTGTACGCAAGATTTTGGCACATTATGAGTTTTATTTCTGTTTCTCTCGAGTGGTCCTTCCCGGGTCTTTGTTTATCTTTCTGTACGTCTTTCTGTCTGCTTGTTTGTCTGTCTGTATATATCTGTCTGTCAATTTAATTCTTTGGTTTCTTCTCCACCTCGCAAGTCTTCCTGCCAATTTGTTGGCCGTCAGAAAAAAAAAGAAAAATTCAGGACCCTTCCACCCTGGCACACAGACATCCAATTCAGCTGAGCTATAATTATTTAGACAGCTTTAGCGTTCAATGTAGATGACTGAATCAACTGACCTTTGTCAAATAAGACTAAGTGGTGCAACACATGCGTGAATACAAAGAATGCTAGTAAAATTCCTGGCAAAGGCGATAGGAATCATAGTCTACATAGTGAACATTGCAACCACCTGTAGTATAGACACCATTGTACCAGTTCCTTCAGTTTGTTATGCGCAGTAAAAACAATAACGGAGAAAATCAGAATCAGCGACGGAGCTACAAAGGGAAACTGAACAGTTTGGTGAAATATCCTGAGACCATAATGTATTTGATACAACCTCGAGTCGTACAGTCACCAAAGACAGCGGATCTCTAAGTTTGTAATAGTATGAACAGACTCGACAATCACAGAAATGCCAAAAACAACGGCTGAGCTAAGAAGAGTAGTTTGACAAATCGAGTGTACACTATTATTATAAGCAAAAAAATGTACTTGATACAACTAGGTGTCACACAGACAGCATTATACCAAATTTATCAGTCTGTTGTAATGCTAAACGCAGACATAAACATACACACAAAAAAACAGTGATGAAAAATGTCTGAGCTAACATTGTGAATTTGACAAGTTGATTAATTGTTTCGTTATGGTCATAACGCACTTGGTGCAACCAAGGCTCGTATAGGCGGGAATATACCAGTTTCCTCAGTTTTAGTGCTCAAGAGAGAACCTGTCAAAATACTTCATAGTTCTGCTGAAGGTGGACACTGATTACCCAGCACATAGATCGAGTAACTGTCATTGTAGCAAAGATTCCTGGAAACACGAAAAAGTCAGAAACATCAACAGAGTTAACAATGCGATTCTGACAGGTAAGAGGACGCACCCATTTGACATCCGAAACCCATCTCTTGCATCACCAGTCAAATGGCAAGTCCCGTCTCATGTCCCCCGCCATTTTGGCGGAAATCATTTGGCTCCCCGGCTTCCTGTTCAATATGGAGGTCATGAATCACGGGATGTAAGGCAGCAAACAGACAAGACGTGACTCGTGTACAGACAAAGCAAAGATCCGAATCCACACAAAAGGGTCAATATGGCGTCGTGTTAACTTCAGGGGTGTTTCCTTCCTTCTTTCTTTCTTTCTTTCTCTTTTTTTTTTTTTTTTTACTTTACTTTTTCTTAGAGACATGCTCATTGTACCGTGGGCATGAAGTATTTCCCAGTAACACATAACACTTATCTTACATTGTCATTTAGGCCAAAGTATTATTCTAGGAACCTGAATAGATACTGTTATAAATGCTCCAACGTTTTTTGTTGTTTTTTTTTGCCACATTTAGAATTACCACAACCCTCCCTGAGGCCAAAGTAAACGCAAAATGGCTAAGCTGTTTCGGCACTGTCATACCAAAGACATAAGATGATATCATTGTCTTTGTTCTCCTTCCTTATATTGTTTGTAAAGTTTTAGTTTGCTGTTTTAGTTCTCTTTTGATTTCTGCGCGTGTGGATGGTTTTTCTACTTCTAGTCAGTAACATACATCATGAGTCTGAGCATCCTTTTTTTTGTTGTTGTTGGTGGTTAATGGCAACCATACAGAAGAAAAATAAGGAAACCGGGAAATGTATGTCAGTACTTGAGGTCCATACCAATTTTGCATCAGTAACATAAAAGTCTCACCAAGCATTTACATAAAACCCTCTGGGATTTCGCGCCTCCTGACCCGGCTTAGCCGATATCTGAGACTGCACATCTATCTTCCTTTACTCGACATTAACGTCTTGACACGATGACCCATAGGCAGGATGTCCTGACCTCTTTACTGCCGCGATATTAACAACCAGAGACGTTGTCTTGGGTAATTTTGGTCAAACCTCCTTAACACATCTCAAGACATGTTGTAATGTTTGCATTGACTCGACATATTGTCACAGCCTTTCAGTTACGACGATAAACAAGTGAAACGATTCAGACCTGGTCTCATTGAACGCTCCACGTTTAAACCAGTCCTGAAGAATAGAAATAGAGAGTTAACACTAGAATTAGACAAAAATAAAGTAGACACACATAATTTTATTACCTGCCATTTCCAGTGTCGTCGATAATGTGCAGATTGGCAATCGCTCTATAGCCTACCCTATTCACTTCCCAGTGTATTCACCCACCATACACAGACATGCATGCACACACTCCTACACACATTCACAGACACATGCGGAAATCTCAGATCTATGCACATCTTGTACAAACAACATCACCAAGCAAATATTCAGCATGGGCCGGGCACCAGTATAGACAGACATTTACTGAAGAAATCGGCACTGCATTATTGTCAGTACAAAATGAGTACAAATGCTCATATTGTCATGCCCGTTATGCTCACACATACTGAAATGATTAACTTCTTATCTAAGTGAATGTTTCAGATAATTGTGCTGTCTATTATACAATGTTTTGTGGCAACCAACTGGTATATTATTATGTAAAGATTTTCAATAACTTAAGAGATACCATGTCATATTGTTAAGCACAGTTATGACATCAAGATGGGATTTTAACAAAAAATAAAATGAATTGACAATCGTCGCGCGTTGTTCGCTATCTATCCACAACAACACCTCAACAACATCAACAACTCATGTCCTTAATACAATGCGGACATTTATCCAGAAAAGTTGAATGGCGTGATCTTTTTAGGGACAGTCGGGAACGATTACATTCTATGGGAGACATTCTTTGAATAAATCAATTTACTCAATAATTATTCATTTTCCTTTGATTGCACACATGCCACATTTATGTCACGTTAATAATATTATTGATAGTTTGTGATATCTGAGAACAGTGTGTGAGATCTGGCGACATTTGGTTTGTTTTATTTGCATAAATGCAATAATTGCTCAAAGAGAAACACCCATGGTGAGATCGTGACGGGCTTGCTATCCCAATGTCGGGAAATTCTGGTTTCAATCAGTCCTATTGAAACTGCCAGTTGTCATGTTAAAGTCCTCATCAAAAGCAGAGATCCAACAACTTACCCGGTGATTTGCTTCTCCATAATTTTCCTGAGCCAGTTTAAAATTATTCAGATAGTTGAAGAGCAAACAATATGGCGAATCAATTGACATTTTTGTTGTTTCTATGTTAGATCAAACTGATATTGACCTGTCGTGAAAAGTGCAATTGACACTACCGTCTCTATAGCCTGAACACCGTATTTGGTAACTCAACACCACTAATGCTAGACTACGCACTTGGACGATCCCTCCAATGGAGAAGAATAAGACTTGTCCAATATGTCATTTCACACAAGCTCCCAGCAGAACAAGCAAGTTAAGATCTCGTAAATGAGAGGGTTACCATAGTCTGCCAAGTTCAACATGGCGTCATGTCTATCAAGATTGCGTTGGGCATTTTATAACATGAAAACCTTGTTAGTTTGTTGGTAAATCATAAAAGTACACAGAAGAGAAAGAATTCCCTGAGATCATATGGACCAAGTTTATGTTAGTGTGACAAAGTGCAAATGTCTGAGACAGAACAGATCCGGACACATCGCAACAAATGATTCATTCCCTCAGACCAGACGTTGGTCGAGAATATGCATAGGACTTTGAGCTTATCTGATGAGCATGGCGGTCAGGATGTGGGACAAAGACATGTTATAGCTCAGTGCCCTCTCACCGCTCTGGCCAAGCTGATGTATTAGTTTGTGAGAACCAGCAGATTCCTCTGTGATCCCTCAATCTGCACAGTCTGTGTGCTCAGTTACAACTACAAACTGAGTGAACGAAAGAGAAAGGGGATGGAGGAAAGAAAGAGGAAACAAGAAGGACAACATGATTTTGAGACGTCCGGCTACTTTGATCACGAGATAACCTCCACTAGGAGGTGGAAAGACGTATTATAGAACATACTTTGATCAAATCTGACTTGTCATTAAGAAAAAAGGTGATTGTTCAAACTGCTGTTTCTACAGGCATTATTACTATGTATTACATGAAATAACGATTGATAAGCTCAGCATGATCTTGAAGCGATATAAAATGCAAATAAATGTAAACATTGTTTTGTCATCGGAAACTTGTCCATAGGTAGGAGAGCAAACTGAGACAGAGAGTGGGGGATTTCGGCTTCGTGGATGATTGATTTGTGGCTGTATTTATTTTTCCAAATCTGTTTATTAGACATCAAGATGTGTGATAAATCGTGATTGGCACCTTAAGTCTATTTTGCGGACTATTTGTAAACTGCCTTGGCTGTTTCAAGTTTGCCCACAAAGTTTAATGTGATATCTGGCCAGTTAATGCATAAAATGCTCAGGAAGATGGAAAGACCTTCATCTACTTAGAGAGACTGGGGCAGTCACATTTGGGTTATAATATGATTGGATCAAAAGAATAAAATCATTTCTGGTCGTTATTGTTTTCTTTCCATGGGTTAGAATATTAGTTGAGGTTCCTTCTCCTGGATGCCTATGATCTCCTTGCTTTAGGGCAGGGTAAACACAAATAAATTAAACGCAAATTCTTTTGTTTTCCAAGTGCATATAAACATTTGTTCAAAATTACTTCATCTATTTAGCACACCTTTATCTTTGAAAGAACTATTTTGGTCCCAGGTAGGTCTCTTTACGACACTACTGTCTCCGTAAATTAAAAAATAAAAAATTAAAAAAGCTGCACATGCTGACACATAAGAAATTGTTGTAAGATGAGTATAAGCGTAGAACTGTGGAAAGGTAGTTTTTAAAAACTGATAGAGTGCATTAGTTTTTATTCGGGTGTACGAAAAAGCCTACAAAAAGTAGAGCACTTCATTTTTTTGATAATCTATGAGGCTAAAATTTCGAAAGAAACACGAAGCTCCAGAGGGATCTTTTTATTTTCGTGAATTTGAGGTGCTGGCTGCAGCTTTGGTGATTGATTCAAATTCTGTCCAGTGCTGTTGGGGTAGATCGTTAACATGGACATTTTTCATGTTTTTGCCTGCGGCGAGCATAGAATAAAGAAGATTTTCCGGCCAGCTCAGTTTGTAATCATGGGTCCGATGATTAGCTTAATACTAGAGACAATCTATATTTCAAATTAGAATGAAGAGTAAGCAAATGTAGTTTCACTACATTATGTTCTTTCACTGTGAGAATGAAGACATCATCAAAGTTTATACTGCTGTTGTTGTGAGTTCCTTGTTTGGTACAGATCATGACCTGCTGATGAACACAGCAATTCTCTCTATCTCAGTATCTGTATCAATCTCATACGATGGTCTCATACTCGAATATGAACACTGATGTTATGGAAACGATAGCTTTTACCGGCTTTCAGACTGCAAAACACATAATTATGAAGGGTTCACCTAGAGTTTGAATAATTGAAGTGAAAACAAAATAGCAGTGTTATAGTTACCCAATAATATTAAAGTATGTTTACTTTTGCTAAACTACCATTCGCCAAATTCTTGCATGCTGCTAAATGTTTGTTTGGTATGTCACACATCTGTTGTCTGCTTTTGGCCAGGAAATATAAACTGGGCCAAAACTGCTGCCGCACACTACCGGTAATCCGAGCGTGTTATGCATGCCTTCAGGGCTGCCCTATTTCAGGGAAGTCATTGACCGGTTTCTTGCTCAGATCACGGTGACAGTGATATTACCTGCGGGAATGCTAGGGGCAACAAGGAGTCATAAAGGCCGCGAAGATATCGGTATGAATTCTTCAATCATGGCTTCGTTGAATTATTGCGAAAAACAATGCGAATCCGGCTCATATAAAGAGTGAGAGAATGCAGAGTACAGAAAAGCATACAAAGGAATAAAGAGCACTGAAAAGCGTTCCAGAATATACAGAGAAAGTAGCAACAAGTCCATAATTGAAGAGGTGTCAAACTATTTGAATCATTCGTATTATGTCTGTCTATCTATCTATCTATCTATCTATCTATCTATCTATCTATCTATCTATCTATCTATCTATCTATCTATC
>JBCEWB010394488.1:0-12362 GCA_039654565.1 Peronia peronii
TATCTATCTATCTATCTATCTATCTATCTATCTATCTATCTATCTATCTATCTATCTATCTATCTATCTATCTGCCTCCTTGGATGTCTGCCTGACTGCCTGCTTGCTTGTATGTCTGTCTGCCTGTCTATAGTAGTTTTGTCTATCTGTTTGCCTCTCTCTTTCCTCTTTATCTGCTGTCTCTTTGTCTGCCAGACTACCACCTTGTGTGTCTATCTATTTTTCTATGTTTTTGACAGTTATCCATAGATTAATAGGTAGATATTTATCATTCTTTGAAGTGAGGCAGGCACGTTCGTCTCTTTTCTGGGTACATTAGGGTTAATAAAGGAAACAGTTTTAATGGCTAGCCGCCAACACTTACCTTTTTCGTGTAGCATTGTCTGCTCGGAGACCTCGCTGTCTGGCTCATCCAGGAACTCTCCCACACACACTAGTTGTTGTTCATCCTCAAGTGTGAACTTTTGAAAGGTAAGTGTGATGTGCCCTTTTGTACCCTTTGTCTTGGTGTAGGTCACTGTATTTGGAACCATTGATTGCAGTGAGACATAAAGAAGTGAGAAAAATGACTAACAGAGACATAGAATGTTTGATTATGATGGCCACTTAATGACAGATTGATAGTTTTACAATCTTCTTAATTTGATAAAGACACAGGGCCGGAATTTCAAAAGAAATAACTTTTGAACTTTCCGGAAAGCAAGGCTTAAATACTCAAAGGTGTTGCTACGAAATTTCTGAAATAGATAGTTGATCCATTTCTCAGAGACCTACCTAAAGAACTTTTACTCTAAATTCCTTTAGAGAAATCTTCTAAATCCCTCATAGACACAGGATCTAAATTTTCAAAGGTATATCTACAAACTTCGCAAAGACAGTTTCTAATTTTGAGTTCACCACTTTTTGGGGAAACTCTGTCTACCCAAAAACGTTTGTCCCACTTCTTGGCTTGACCCTGTTACAGTGGTGGGAAATTTATGATGAAAGCACTTCCCTATGAATGATAGGCTCATAGCCAATTGAATCTAGAAACCCTCCAAATAATAACAGGTGTAAGTAGTGTTAATAATTACGCAGGAAAGAGACTTACGCACTTCCGGGCTAAAATAAGAACTTTCGGCTCAGAACGGAAATGAGGCAAAATCTTGTAAACAATAACCTTTAGCTTTCATTGTGAATGTGTCGATGTACTTGACAGCAGATAAGTGATCAGTATTTTATGAAATTATTTTATTCCACCTTGACCATGGACTTCAAGATCACACCTTGTTCATAGCTACAAGATTATTTACGAGCGAGAGATACATGGTTGTAAGAAGCAGGACCTTGTTGACTTTTGTCGAAGTGCTGAGAGTCTGGGTATCGATTTGGACCCAGATAATATTTTGGAGGGTAAGACTGGCACTCGAAAGACGACATTAACAGTATCAGCTAATGCTATAAGCATATAGTTCCCCATTCCTACCAAGCTTGATGTATCAAATTACTTCAGCCAAGTTCTAAAACTGAAAATAATTGATATCTTATCTTACCCCGACAAGTCGAAAGACTGCGAAATGACGCATGTTTGCCGCACTTCCTGGTTTAAGTTTAATTCCTGCGGGAAATCAGGTCGGGTATTTTCTGCCATCTTGTCTTCTACTTGTGTACGTTCGATATAATGACGCGTTCAAATAGCAAAACACGTTTTCTTTGAGTAACATTCAGTTTAATCATCTAAAATACTAGCATCAATTAACGCACGCTTGCCATTGACTTCAATTCGCAGGGCAGTGTTGGCTTAACCTATATTTAAATTATCTCCCACGAAGGCCGTGGGTTCTCTTCTAGTTGACAAATGAAATTCACTTATTTGTGTTGGTGCATCAGCATGATATCTGCTATGCTGAGCTAGGACGAATGCATACGTTTACGAGTTATAGCAGGTATATGAGATGCAACACGATGAAATCAGGTTCTCGTCAAATTTTGAGGAAATGGAGTTATTCATATCAATGTAAAGATTATTCATTTTCCTTTCGTTGAGTGAAAACTTTTTTGTTCTACCTTAAATGGAAGTTGGCATATTGGCAATTAAAGACGATGAGGGTGACCTGTTGTTGCAGCTGAATTTGTTGAGAAAATGGCCGAACACTTCTGTCAATCTTATTAATCCTAATTAGGCCATGTCGCTCAATTACTGTTTTTGGACCTTTACTCAATCTATTTCAGCAAATTTAACTGTGAAATGCATTTTTAGATTGATATAGAATTGTTCTGTGAAAAAAAAAAAAAAAAGGATTAAAAGTTCATTCACTGTTGTGATTTCTCTGGTCGCCTCAGTTTGACGAGGCCTGATTTCATCGTGTCGTGTCTCATATCAAAGAATGTATTTACATTTGCACTTATCTTCGTATAAATACTGAAGGATTATAAATGTGTTTCTCTATCTGCTCACCTCTCGGGCGAGAAGGTAATTTATCAGATTGGACATCGATATTGCCGGTGACGTTGGACATAATGTGGATGATCATTTTTTTCTCTGGACAATCGCTGGACCACTTGCACACCGCCACAGCCGTGTCCCCCACAAAAGCCTCCTCCTTTGTCCATTTGAGTTGGAGAAGGCAGTCTGATGAGGTACGAAATCAAATTACATGGAGCTATTTTTGTTTTTAACCTATACGTGTCACTGACTAAATAATGGAAAGCGAAAATGACGTAGAGAGAAAGAAAGATGAACCAATAAAATTCAAGAACGAACAAATAGAACATTGGCGAAGACTCGGGTTCTGGCCCACAACCGCGATGGATCAGTAGAGCCAATAAACAGCAAGTCGGGAGGTGGCCAGATAGCCAAAGAAAGAACAGCAAGGAAATTTGAAATGACTGATTTATTTATCAATTCGTTTATTGTATTGTGCATGTGATTTAAGATGGGGAAGGGGGAGGGGGATCGAGGGAGACGGGGGGAGTTGTAAGGGCCAGTTATGAAGATGATATCAGTTATTTTTAAAGATAAACTATTTTAACCCATTCCATCGAATGCGGCATGTTCGAGGAAACAGAGAAAAAATGATTTTTTTCGAACAATAATTATGATCATCTTGGATTTCTTTCCTCTTTCGTTCTTTTATCTCTCTCTCTTGTACCGGTGGTGTCGCGGGGAGATACAGCTGTCTGTCGGCGTTAAGACGAGTGGTCTTGAGGAGGGACATCTCATGGTTTCTGAGTGTGTTTGCCACACAGTCGCTCCATTGTGGTCTAGGCTTTTCCCGGCTCTCCTTCCCGAGTATCTGGTGTTATATGCCTGAAGAGCTGGTTGGTTTCAGGGCAATCTTATGAGGTGTCCGAACCACTTAATTCCCTGTTGCTCGATGTATTACAGTTTTTCCCACCATGTCTCTTGCCACCTCATTTCTGATCTTGTCTCGCCTGGTCATGTTAACTGCTTTTCTCAGGCATTTCAGATCGCAGGTGGTCAGTTTTTTATCGAATGTTTTTGTTAGGGACTATGTCTGGCACTGGTATGTTAGAGCTGGCAGAAAAATTTCGTTGATTAGTTTTGCCCTGGCGTTCATAGGAATGTTGGAATGTTTCAGGAAAGGGTCTAATTGGAAGCTGACTGCGTTGACTTTCTGGCATCTAGTTTCGATTTCTCTATCTAGTTCGCCATTTTCATTGAAGATGCTGCCCAGATATTTGAATTCACTGGCTTGCTTCGATTGAGTTCCGTTGATGTTGATGTCCAGGTTCTCCGGTCTTCTGCTGACGATCATGACCTCAGTTTTGCTGACGCTGATCTGCATGTGATAGTTCTTGCAGTTTGTTTGAGCTTGCTTATGTGGGCTTGTAGCTGTGTATTGTTCTTGTTCATCATTGCCTGATCGTCGGCGACCATTGAGTGCTTCAGGTCTGGGTTAGCCTTCTTTGTAATCCAGAGGGGAGAGCGTACAGCCTTGATTAACCGGGATGTTACTGGGATCCAGTCAGATGTTCCACTGGTGGTGCGGACTGCGTTCCTGCTGTTGGAGTAGAAGGCCCGGACGTATCTTGGACAAAACAAGAAAAGGATATACAAACGGCTTGATCTTGGATTTGACGTCTTAGTGTTTGACCTGTATCTCTTCCGACAAATATAAATGAAACTTTATGACCTTTGGTCAACGTATTGTTTGACATGTTATCTGAAAAGGTACGTTTGTAACCGCTTTATCTGCAGAACAGAATGTTCTGGGATTTTTTTTTTATTTGAAAATGTCATGCAGTGAAATATAATTTCTAAATGCTCCGTTTTTTTTGTTTTTTCTTTTTTTTCATAAAAGACATATATTTTTTTCCAAAGCATACAAACAGATTGGGCCGCACATATGTTCAGGTATTTTGTTTTTGGTTTTATTGTTTTGTTTTGTTTTAAGGAAAAGGGGGGGGGGGTGGGGGAGGGGTGCGGGGGCGTCCTAAATATGGATTTTGCTCAGAAAATGGGATTTTGGTTTTTTGTTTTCTCTTAAAAGCCCTGCCTTCTCTGCGTGTAAAAATGGTATCAACAAGTGGATATGTCCCTTCTAACGTGTTTGACTAATGGTCATTCAACGATAAGCCTAGTCTCTGTCAACCAGGATTTGGCTCCATCTGGCTACAACATGCAGTCGTAGATCATCGCAATATGATTATATATAGGAAAAAATGCATAAGACTCTTGATTATGACCTCTTCTAGCAATATCGTGAACCCTAGTCCCAGGGATGGACATTGGATGACCAGTATGAGTTGAAAAAAATGCTGATCAAGCAGATTATCAGTGTTAGCGTTCTGAAATGAATTTCCACGTCCTATAAATAGTGAAATTTTCCTTTCTTTCTGGAGCTTCAGAGTTCAGTTGTGGACTATATGCCATACTAAAGGTCAAGAAACTCTTGGTTTGGACAACAAAAGATAATTATTGGGGGCACACAGAGGCCCTCAAGAACCCGGAAGTGACTCTATGGGAGCCCTTATAATGATGGGGGGTAGGGAGCAAGATCTGGGAAAAGATACGCCCAGAAAGCCAAAAAAGGGCAACAAGAGACACAGAAGTCATGGAGAGAGGGCTAATCTGTACAAAAGTGCTGTTCCGAGGCTGAAAGCCGAACAAAAAATTCTCCATGTCCATTTTTCGATGAAAAGAGAAAACAAAATTCAAACGCGTTTTTCTCAAAACCCGGTTTTTTGACAGATCTTTGCTATCTATTTTAATATTATTATTATTATTTTTTTTTTGTTTCGGAACTGATTCTAATCAAATTTGGTAAACATCATTGTCATAACAAGACCACAAAGCGTACTTACGTGCGGCCCATTCGGTTAGTAAGTTTTAGAGAAAAAAGGGTTTTTATTATGAAAAAACAACGAAATTTGATTTTTGTTACATGGCATTTTAAAGCATTTGTAAAAAGTTTTCTTTTTCATAGGGAAGGCTGAAAATATATAACATTTTAGATATTATGTCAAACAATACGTTCTCTAAGATTTATCAATTTCCATTGAAATTTGACGGAGAAGATAAATCCAGTTTATTAAGAGACGCCAAAATCCAATATGGCGGCGCTGCCATGGCAACCGTATAAAAAAGTCGATCTTTTTCCTCTACACTGTTTTCCTCTAATTTCAATATGCCGCATTCGCTGGAAAAATTTAAAATAGTCTATCTTTAATAATATTTTAAAAAATCACCTCCAGGACCCCCCACCCCCCCTGCTTTAATGATATGTGCTAAAATGTTCTTAAAATCTGATCACAAAGACTAAAAAGTAAATAGCAAATGTGTACCCAAAAGAAAAATTGGAGGAAGAGACGGAATTGAGAAAAACACATTCTTCTGGGTTTTTGTTGTTGTTGTTGTTGTTGTTTGCTGCTGCTGCTGTTGTTGTTGTTTACCGTTAAAAAAATGGCTTGGATTTTTTTTTCTTCGGCCATTCGACTCAAAACAGCGCTTTTCAACATACTAGTCCTCTCTCCATGATTTCCGTGGCCTTAAATGGCTCTTTTCATGGTTTTCTGTTCATATCTTTTTCCAGTTTTGCTCCCTAAGACCTAATCATTACAAGGAATGCCATAGAATCACTTCCGGGTGTTTGAGTGCCTGTATGTTCCCACCATATCTTTCTCTGTCAAAATCAAAAGTCCTTGATCTTCACTATGGCATATAGTCACAATTAAGTTCTGAAGCGCAGATGTGTTTCTTTATAAAGGAAAATTTAACTATTTAAGGACCGAGAAAGTTAATGTTTAGCTTACACTGATATTCTAAGTGATTATGACTGACATCCAGCGCCCGTCCCTATTACAGAGGCTAAGGATATTACTAGAAGAGGTTCTCATTAAGTTTTTATGTATCCTTTGCCTGTATTTGCTCAAATAGCGATGAGCCATTACGATTATACTATATTAGCCATCAGCTAAATCCTGACTGACATTAGGCTGGGACAACTGGTGAATGGCCATAGGTCAAACACGTTAGTCTGTACAAGCCCATTTTAAAAAACTTTTTGTATTATTATTATTCAGAAAATGCAGTGTTTCACGAAAAAATACAAACTTAAAAAAGTATTTTTCTATGTTTTTTTTTCGAAAAATGAAAAGATATTTCAGGATAGATAGATGTACTGTTTTAATTACATTTGCTGAGTTAATTAAAAACCATTTTCTCGGCGGTAAATATAATTTTATTGGTGTTATTGTGACTATTATTATTACTATTATTATTACTATTATTGTTGTTGTTATTGTCGTTGTTGTTGCTGTTGTTGTTATTATTGTTGTTGTTGTTGTTGTTGTTGTTGTTTGGAAATACTACCACATCATGTTTGCGTCACAATTTATCATTTTTGCTTAGATGAAGAAAGACGGTCTTATTTATTCAATATAATTATTTCTTAACTGTTTATCTGTATAGTGAGTAAGTTATGGATCGATAATTTAAGTCATCCATGTCAAAACATCTCCACGACATGATCTAATTCTCTGCGTACATTTACAAGCCAACTATTCAGTTGGTAGTTCAAGTCGTTCGTTAGAGTAGAAAGAACTATTGACATATGTGGATTTGTAGCAGAAGTTCACAGTTTCAGCTATAGATTGGAGAAATTTGTCTAGGACAAAGTCGGTCATGCCAAGGAAATGACACAGATAAAGAAGAAATGGTTTCAATATCCACATAATATGACCACAGTATAGGTATGATCGAGGAATGATTTCTCGTCTCTGTATCTCTCACCTGGACTGACTCACTAATTACTATCAGGCCTAGTGTGTGGTAAATTTCAGAAAGCCTGCCTTTATTCTTCTTTGGGTAGCAAGGTTAGGATTATCATTTATTTATGTCTTTATTTTCCCGAAGTTTAATCAAAAACATTACTTTAATTAGGGCATTTTGGAGGGCATTTCAATTTGCACCTCTTTCCAGAGATTTCTACAGTTCAGGCTCGCAAGACTCAGTCTGTTAGAGACATGGTGGCTAATAGAGACTGCACATGCGCGCTAAGTCTCCTTATATTAGTATGTTTATGGATGCCACCGAAACAGGTTCGGTGTCTCAAACTTAGGACCATATTACAAACAGCCAGGTTAGCAGAACCACGGTACAGTACAGTGTCTTTCAGGAACAAATTCTTAACAGCTGTGACGAAAAGGAAATTGACATGATACAGCTTTGTAACAAGATCTAATGGTCTTGCTGAAACAACGGTACAAGAAACGGCCCATGGAAACAAAAAGACAACATTCATGAATGGACAAAGAGAACATTAGCGGAGACCCACGTCCTGGCCCACAACACGAGGGGTTGAGATGCACAGCTTGTTAGGCGGTATCCCATGATCCCAGATAAAACTGAGGGAAAAGAAAATAATATGAACTAGTCTCTTTTTCATGTTCGATTTGTTTCTTCTTCTTTTTTTTTTTTCTTGTTCTTCTTGTCGTTGGTGGTGTTTTTTTTTTTTCTTTTCTGAATATAAAACTGCTATTAAAAATTAATATGGCCAGTCGAAGATGTGGAGAGGATGGTCAAGCTAACGCTGATCGAATTCTCTGCTATCCAGGCTCTGGCTCGTTCGAGGGCCTATACCCATTGCCTGATCATCATTATTTCGCTGGCTACGGATAAATGGCGTATACACGGCTCAATTACGATGGTCTCCGCTAATGTCATTAGCCCCAATTGCAGGTGCGGACATTGGGTGACCGTCTGGGACGCTGACCACACCGAATATCAGTGAACACTCTCGAATTCGTGGCTAAAATAGTGTTTCCAAGACCTAATGAGGGTAGAATATGATGTTTTGAGGTACAGTAGTGAGCTGTCTGTCACAGCAAGGCTACAGATACTCTTGGTTTTCACGGACGAAGACATGGCGGCCATATATAGCCCTGTCTGGATCATAAAATCACTCTAAGGGAGCCCTTTCGCTGATTTGGGTGAGGGTGGAAGAATGGAGATAAATTGTGAGTAGAGGCACAGTAAAAGTCAACATGAGACATAGATGTCATGGAATCAGGTAAAACATATCCTGGGCTTGGAAGCCCGATCATTAGCTCCTCGTGGCTGTTTTTCTGGTGAAAAAAAACACATACACACACTTTCAATGAGGATCTAGTTTTTAAAAAAAAGATTCTGGAGCAATTACCATATTTTTCATCAATACAGAGCAAAACAATACAAAAAAGAATATTGTCAGAGGATATTTTTGGTACCATTTTAAATTTTTGAGAAATGTGAAATGCTGGGTCAAATTTGTGGACCATGGGTTACCCTTTTTTACATATTGAATTTAAAAAAGTATTGTGGACAAAATAAAATTAAGATAATTATCAAAATCTGGTTTGACTGATTCTAGTTATTAAACAGAAAAATATCAGTTTTTCAGCAAAGAAACAAGCACATGTCGTTGGTATTCGTCTCAAGTAATAACAAGATAACAAGATCAGAAATAAATCTGGGCCTATTGGTGCATCTAGACCTGGGGTCTATTTGCGCCTATTGATGCACCTTTTTCTCTCTGTCCGTGGGTAAGAAAGTTATTGTATCCTGTTAGATATGTAACGTGTCGAGAGGGGGGGCTGCGCCCCCTCCCTCCCCCCCCCCCACCCCTCCCAAACTGTGAACAGACGCTCCTTTGTGCGTGCCAATGCAAAATTGTTTCGCCTTTACTATGTGGTGCAACTTTTTTATTTGCCTATGCTTCCTCATTGCAACTAGGGGCCCAGATAAATTTAGGTCTATTGAGATTTTGGCACCAGATCGTTCCATTTATTTCTCACCTAACAATATTTTGTTTCGCATTTTTCTAATTCAACACTTGAAAGCGTTTTTAAACGTGTTTTTTGAAGATACTTCATAGAAAATTTATCATGAAAATCCGGGTTTTATAACGAATTACTTAGCTTGTTTTACTAGGTCACCACATTCCTGTATTACACACTAACCCCCATGCAGACCTGCCTGCCCTCACAACAGGGGAGGAGGGATATCTGACTCAAAAAGGAGGGAAAATCAGGGAAAAGGAGGGAAATTTACCGATCCATAGTTCCTATCTAGAATTACTATGTATTGCATAACAAACCAACAGAACATAAGGCATCGTTCGATGTAAATATTATACAATGAATTAGATCTGCATTTCTTACATTCTTTACAGATTCATAACATAATGAACAGTTTTACTTGAATTCAAGTATAGATCTATTGCATTCTGTACTATTCACAAAAGTTGAGAAAATTCATTTCACAAATTTCTAATTTTTTTTTGTGCTGTCCTCTTACATTTCTGAAGGAGGCGCGCTACCACTTCACTGTAGGGTGGGAAGGGGAGTACGTGGGTAAGTTCACGGTCAGCCCGCCACCCAACATCCCTGCTTTCTCTTTGATCCAATCCTCTGATCACTGACCGGTGTTTCACATCTATCTTCTTCTGCATGTAACAATTAGTAATATTGAACAATGGATTTCTGATGGTTCTGATTGCCGTGGGAAAGCAGAGGACAGTGCCGGTGGGCTCACACAGTTGGCGGGACTGAGTGCGGGTGGGGGATAGCAGTGGATGGAGAGAGGAAGACTGACTGGACCACAAATGATGCATGGCAGTAAAGCGATTAAATTCTGGCAGTGTTAGTGATAGCTATCACAAAAAGAAGCAGGCATAATAGCCATTTCATAGACAGAAAATAGCCCATGAGTGAGATAACCTCCGTTACGAGTGCTGGCAGGGACATTCGAATAGAATGACAGGCCGGTTAAATTTCACACCAAAATTATGTTGGAATCGCCGAGACTCGATTTTTCATCCCTCTTACGTAAAATCAGCGGACAAGACCAGTAGGCTTACATGATGATGCACGTTATGGGCAGCCCGTCGTCTTCTGTCTGATGACGTACCCGTAAAGACATGTATTTTAAGCTAAACAGGTCCGACCACACTTCTGAGTGAAAGATCCTAGGATGAACTTACATCGTTTACATCGTGGTCGGCAACAAGCGCACTGAAAGTGAAAACATAAAACGAGGGGCGGGATGGGACACTACGGTTAAGTAAAGATTTAGATTAAAAAAGGAACTACACGAGCGATAGTGGGCAAAGCGATGATAAGCTCATGAATGACGGGCGCACGTGAACGACCACTTAGTATAAGGACGAGACTGGCGGGGTGTAACACATAACACTACATGTCAGGACTGGGCTATATCATGTACTGTTGGCCTACAGACACGGGCCTTGGCAATATCGGCGGGCAGGACCACTTCCCATAGCAGCAAACGGAAGTTCGCAGTTTTCTTGTTGGACTGTGAGGGAAAACTATACTCCGGCGGCATTGAGAATGATGCCAAAGCAGGAAATGCGGAAAAACAAGTATAAAATATCTGAATTCGTCGGAATGCGGGAATTGTTATTCACGGCGCGGGATGGCGGGATACTGAGTCGAAATGCAGGATGATCCCGATTAAGGCGGGAAGGTAGGCAGGTCTGCCCATGTAGTGAATACCAAAAGGAATAGTATAAACAGGCCTATTCATTAGTCAGTAGTGCGCATGAATATATTGGTATAATGTATTGGAAGTTGTTTTGTTTTGTTCTTTCGAATTAGAAGCAGACGGCAGGTACTTGGCGTCTGCCATTTCAATGCCCTCTTGTTATCACAAATTCTTCTGACCATTACTGCTGTCCTATTCCACCCTGTTCGTTTGAAATCCCGCACATTTAAAAAAAAAATGTTTAGACCCGTTTAACTATTTAAAGATTGTTTATGAACGCTGTAAATACCTTAAAATACATAATCTGTGACAGACACTGTGAAGCTATTAACGTGTTTGATCAAAAGAAATGTGGCGGATGAAGGCCCGGCTGCTTCAACACAGCCCGAGTCTCAACAGCTTTCTACTCTGTTAAAAAAAGTCAGGAGCTGTAATATTACTGCCATAGTAAGAGACAGCGAGCTGCAAGAATCTATGAATGAATTTGTAACTGGAGATATCTCCAACGCTGACGGGAATCGGATGAGGAGCCAATCCGACGAGCATCAAAGGCGCTTGAATCTATATCTAGACCTTCTGCTAGGAGATAAAGTTGCGTAAGACCGATGTAGCGCATCTTATAAATATGCCCTTGTGCTTTAATATTCTAGGTCAAGTTGACACCATTTTGCTGCACGTACGTTATCTAGAGTTGGATTCAATTTTTAAATTGCAAAGACGAATCTAAATCGCCTCTGTGCATAGGCCTGCAGCAAATCGCATAATATTGTGAAATCGTTAAAAACTATTTTCAACAGGCAATTCGTCATTTCAAATGTTTGGTTTTTATTTGTGATAACTGCACAGCTGTTTTGACCTGGTATGAATTGAAAATGTGATTTTTGTGTGAAAATTTAAGTCAAAGTATGTAAAAAATAAAAGTGAGAACTTTAATCTTGTTTTTCTCATTTTCATAATAGTGTGGTTCTGAGTCATTAAAATGCAAAATCTCAGCATTTAACAACTGTTTACAAAATTCGGACTGCATTTTGTTCAGAAATATTTAGGATTTCAGAATCTACTAATAACTGAAAATCATTTTTTTCACCATGTGCTTTGTTTTTGCTGAACGCCTCATAAATATGCACGACAAATTTCAAACAAATGAAGTGAAAAAAAAAAATGTAAAAAATTATTTATTGCAAGTTTTTGCAATATTGGGTCGCACAATTCAAGATCACGGCCGTTGTCATGGCAACCATAAATCATTTCATTTTTGTTTGTTTGTTTGTTTGTTTTTTTTTGTTTACTGTTTTTATCTAATTTGACCGTTCCGAATTCGATAGTAATTGCTAAAGTCATATTTCCCCCAGCAGTTTCCAAAAGGACTCAAATTGAT
>JBCEWB010394596.1:0-20697 GCA_039654565.1 Peronia peronii
TAGATAGATAGATAGATAGATAGATAGATAGATAGATAGATAGATAGATAGATAGATAGATAGATAGATAGACAGGACTTAAAACATACGAGAAGAAATATTAGTCTGGATGGGGTCCAGTCACAGGCCACAGGTTCCAATGAGCTTATTACCGGGGATGAAAGGCTAGTTAGTAATCAGAACAATGGGCGTATTCCTTTGTATTGCGTCATCTGTATGACGTGCGATGCCAGAAAGTCAGAGAGAGAGAGAGAGGGAGAGAAGGGGGTGGGGGGTTCATGTGAGTGTATGAGAGAGAACAAGGGATGGGGGAGAAAGGAATGGCAGACAAAGACGGGAGTGAGTGAGGGAGGAAGGGATAAGGTGTGGAAAAGAGAAAAGCTGGAAAGAAGAATATGAAGAAGGGAAAAAAAAGGGAGAGAGAACGAATGGATAGGAAAAGAACAGAACGAGAGAGAGGGGATCGGGAGAGGGGCGGAGGGGGGAAGAGAAAAATAGAGGGGAGGGACATACAGAAAATAGAAAGATATGGTTAAAGGGAATCGAAATAGAGAGAGAGAGAGAGAGAGAGATTGAGTGATGCAAAGAAATATTGGATGAATTGGCAAAGGAGAATCGAGAAGACAAAGATGGAGAGATGCAAGAAAAAAAAAGGTGATTAAGTGGGAAGGAAGAAACGCAGAGAGAGATAGAGAGAGGAGGGAGAGAGGGAATGATGCCAGGAAAAATAGGGTGGGGTGTAAAATAGTATAGAACGAAAGAGACAGGCAGGTAGACAGATAGAGACAGAGAGAACATTGACAGAGTTAACAAAATGTACCATAATTATTTGTCTGAAAATGTCCGTCAAATTTTTTCTCGGTTCTTCCTTTTTTCCATATTCATGAATATGTATAGGCACATCCATTCACTTTTCGTGCAGACAAATAAAGCACATCTTGTGTCTTCTTTTCCTGAAATTCATGTGATCTACCTGTGTCCAGCAGTAAAAAAAATAATAATTCTGGTGTGAAAAAAAACAAAAACAAGCTTGTGTTGTATTTTTCCTGCGGATCCAGTTGGTTGAGGTGTTTCGCCCTGTATTTTGGCCTTGGCTAGAAGGTCAATACACTCATAAACATACATACGGCTGCTCCTTCTCTCTCTCTCTCTTTACTTGACTGATTCGCTCCACCGAGCTGCCCATGGTAAAAATAAACCTTAGCCTAATAGCATACATACGTCCAATGAATAACTGCCTCAAATCTCAGCAGCTCTGTCCTGGTCCTTAAAAATAAATGCCATTAAATATTCTTCTTGTGGCAAAGGATCTAGTATTGGTCTAACAGTCCTAGATACGTAGTGGGGAAGTTGAAACATAGATCCACGTTTTGTTGATAACAATAGAAACAACGGTGCTTGATGTTAAATTTTGTTTATTATTATGGAATGAATAATACAAATTCAGTATGTAATACATGCAGTGTAGCTCGATGAGAACCAGAGTTTGGGAGATACATCGGGGAGGCATCACAAATATAGAAGCACAATGTAATTTTAGTTTAGCTTTTTTTTTTTAAATAAAGGGGGAAAAAAGATCTTACTGTAAAGATGACAAATGGAGAACCGTATGCATAGCAAAGGGAGAAAGAGAGAGGGAGAGAGAGGTGTGGGGGGAATAAGAGAGAGACGGACAAAAGATAGAGAGAAAAACAAGAACGGTGGGAGCAGAGAGGAGCAGAAATGAATGGAGAATGAGAGTGAAAGTCCAAAGACAGAGAGAGAGAGACGGGAAAAAATAGGAATGGGACAACATTCGTTCCATTGCATGACTACTGACAGATTGTATGGCGAACTGGTAGATCAGTTACATATGCATGTACATGTAGTTGATTAGTAACTTGACTACAGTGTTGGTTAGTAGAGAAGGGGTTTGTTGATTGATTGGTAGATTGGCTGGCCGACTGATTCGTTGGTTGTTAAGTTGGTAGGTTCATTGACGGATCGAGTGTTTGGTTGATTGTTGGTCGTCAATAACTAATTTAACTGGCTGATTCGTTGGTTTCTTATGAAATTGACTCATTGAGTGAGTGAGTGACAGAGACAGAAAGAGAAAGGGGGGAGGGAGGGAGAGAAAGAGAGAGAAGAGATACAGTATGGGTAAGAAAGATACATGTCTAGTCATACTGTATTATCAATCCTATGTATCCAACATCATCAGACTGACCGACTGATACAGGTACACGTATATCAATCAATCTCAGAATACAAATAACATTTGATCCCCAGGGATGAATTATGAACAAAAACAAAAAGAACACTCAAAATACACATAAACATTTTCTATACAATTAACTTTATTCCATGACTACTGAGCATAAAGCATTTCTGTGCTGGCCTTACAAAACAATCAAAAACAAATCAGCTCTGCTAGTTTCAACTTAGGCTGAATCAAAGAGCTCCTTGGGCTGAATATCCGACGTATACTGTACAATTGTATATAGCTAGCACTGGACCTTAGTCAAAATCTAAAAAAGGATGATGGTGGCTGGGAGGGAGATTTATCGTTTCAGAATAATACTGAAATACCAACCTCTAAAGCAAATTATCTTCCAAAAGACATATACATGTATTCACAAATGACCATGCTTTTAGAGCACTTTCCCCCCTAGTTCCTTTTGATTTTGACATCTGTAAACTATTTCCCTGCTCTCCTGCCCTACGCTTTCCTTCCATTTGGCGCCAAGTCAGTGACAGGTCGTGCTGTCTTCACCTCAGTCTGAACCTCACAGTCACAGCCATGGACTCCCTGGCCTGCCTGTGGACCTTGCGCGTCCAGTGGATTCTATTCTGTTCTACTTCTAGGCTTCTTCTGACAATGCTAGTAGTAGTAAGTAGAACTGTATAGGGTTTTTAAGGGTGATATCACTGCATTGTCATTCACAAGAATATTTATTTCACAACAGCTCAGATTCAATCGATGAGCCTCTCTGACCGTCCAACCATATGACTTCCCTTTGCCAAGTACAAAAGGTGTGGCACAAGCATTTTCGATTTCGCTTATTGTGTGTAACATAAGTAACAGAAAATTCTGAAAAGTTTACCATATGAAGAAAATCTTTAAAATTTTTTCTTACTGTAATAATCTTTCCATGATTTTTTCCATCGGGTGTTTCAAAATAACAAGAAAAAAAAAGGTTTTTTTTCCTTCTTAACAGTGCTTGTTATACACCGCTTGTACTAGGCAAGGGAAGCAACCTAGCTGGCTGAAAAAAATGGCTCATTGCAGAGAACGCAGGGTGTTCAAAATCCACAGCATCGCCGACTGTTTTGTCTACACCAGCACAGACATTTGTATACAGAAAGACAAAGGGTAAAATTAATGCTAATACTAAGCTGATCAACAAATTAATCAAAGTACCAAAATTTCCAGCAGCAATAAAATTTCAGGCAAAAACTAATAGCACGTTCTGTTTGTTTTTACAAATCCTTTTCCAATACCTCTTGGCAACAAGAGGCACAAAAGCACCAATATGTAACAGAATCATAACTGACACCTTATTTTCCTTTTCTTCTCGTAACCACCTATACCTATTTTGGATTCAATTACATTAATTACATGGAGGTACCATTATTTGTAGTTCTGGTAATGAGATCCCGGATTCAAATTAATACATTGTGTATCTTCAATCAATCATAGCGTACAAGTAGATGAACAGGTGTTAAGAATTTCATTGAGAAAATTAAGTGAATCATACACATGATATTTCAACTCAATGGTGTATTTTTCTGCTATATTTGCAGTGTTAGTAAAAAAATGAAAACGATATAAATGTCTTATACACATAAATTCCAATTAGCAAATTAGTAATGCTAAAGCAATGATATTTAATCAAAATCCCATCATCATTCATTCAATGAGCTTGTAGATCTGGAAAAGCATTCCATTTCTCTCTCACACTTTTTTTCTTGTCTTTGTGGTTTTTGTTGTTGTTGTTGTTATTGTTTCATTTCTTTTCTTGAATTTCCAATTTTCACTGATCCTTGGAAGATTCAGTGAGAAACAACAGAGTGATCATGTGCGTAAACAAGGCCCACAACCATTATGCACTTATCTGCAAGTTTCTCTTATTACATGATCATCCCCATCTTAACACAGAATCAACAGCCTGTATTTACCTCATTAATAAACATGTCCAGTGTGATATGTACAGTGCTCGGTTACCAAAAAACCAATCTTCTCCCAAGGTATCCCCTTTATTTTGCACTTTGCCACCATAAAAATGCAATACATTGTGATAAATCAATGACAATTAAGCTATACCGTATTCCACAACGCTCCGTCATGGGATAAATTTAATCCTTAAATTAAAAGTGCTAGTAGAAATTTTTAGAACCCTAAGAAGAATATATGTAACACACAACATGTATATAGGCCTTGTCCCCATACAATACAGTGTTTTACAAGCTATTAGGCCTATTATTCAAACAGTCTCAAACAAGACATTCACGCTGCTGATAAAAGATCCAAATTCAGACTTTCTCTGGCTCACACAAACAGGGTTATAAAATGTTGAGATAATCCAATATAAAATATACATTGTATATATATTATATTATAATATATAACATACAATGTTCACATATGCCATTCTAAATTAGCATCCAAACATGCCATATCAATCCATCTACCCATAACAGGACCACAATGCTGGGACAAGATCATTCAGATAAGTATTGGGTATAAAAACGGTGCTGAAAACACCACAAACACCAATAATACAATGATATTAGTGATACAACTTTTGCATGTCATGGATTTCAGGAAAGACAAATTGAAAGTGATTTCATATCAGCACCATCAAACTCACTGCTTTTTCTTTTTGCAGTTAGATGGGAAAGGTGTAGGTTAACTTTATTATAAAGAAAAACAAATTCACTCGCATTTTCATACGGGTCCCAGAGAAATCCATCCAGTAGTACACAGATATTGCAAACTACAATTTTTGGGACTGTTTTTCTCGAAAGTAGTTTCAAGTTTTCAGTACTTTTCAAAATGTCACAAATTTATACAGAATCAAGGAAAACTTCTGGTGGACGCAGGCAAAGTATTAAGAAACGCAGGACATATCAACTTGGAATGATATGCTTTTAACTAAGAAGCAGATATTTTTAATTATCCAACAAGATTTCTCCAGAACACCACACAATTGTTGATTGTCAGCTCATTCACCAAGGAATAAATAACATTTATAGCAATAACAGGCCATAGTGTGATGGAATTTAACAGCTATGTTGAAATATTATCTGCAAATCAGATAAGATCTTGAATCATGCATATCATCCACTTATTGTGACATATAGTGTGATAAGAATTGTGTTGTTATCACAATTACATGCATATGATATGACTTGGAAATAACAAAAACAAGGATGCCTCCTTTGCTGTTATGTGATTATCCACAATAAAAAAAATAGACCTATGTACAATTAATGAAAATAAAAGGTGGCTCCATCTGGTGCACACATAGCCATTATACAATTCAAAACAAAGAAGTCATGTGACTGGCCAAAGGAATTGATCGTTGCTAAGGTTATTGTAAGTGTTGCTGTTGTTGCCATAATTCCGTCTAGTCAACTGAGTACCAAGCATAAGTAGGCAAGTATTGCCAGAAATGGATATTGTATGAAATCTGTATGTTTATAATGATTACTATTCTTTACATGGACATTTATTTTTGTTTTATATGTATTAATTATACCATGCTCTAAAACTCAAAGAAAGGCAAGTACATGTATGTCTTTTCATAAGAATGGTATGAAATCTGTATTTTCATAATGAAAGCAATTCTTCAGATGGACACTAAATTTGAAATAATAAGTCCACATATCATCGAAACCATTCGCTATCCGTATATTGCGCATTTGAGCAGTTTTTAGCTAAAAATAAAATTTTTCACTGATGTATGTGTGTGAAACACCTCTTCGCAAAGAAAATGATATTGTTTTGCATTAAACTTGTTAATTGACATCATAGATATGAAGCGTCTAAAATATAGAATGAACCATTCAGATTTGTTTTTGGGGAGTTTTAGGTGCAGATTCCACAAAAATTTGTGAAACAAGTCAGGCACAAGGCTTGGATGCATTTTCTGAAATAAGAAAGCTAAAAAGGTTTACTTGTGCAGATATAAAAATGGAGATTTCTGAGCATTTTCAGTAGTCAGAAAGTAAAAACAGGAGATAAAATAGGGGCTACAGTCTACATATCCAATGATAACACAGGTTTGCCCAATTTTGGTCAATAGATAGATAGTGAACAGTGGCGGCGATATGGAATGCGAAACTCAGATTTGTAATAAAAAAAAAAAAAAGTGAACACAATGGTATGATGGCTGATGTATGCAGGTAACAAACAAGCAATTCACCATCTGATTTTGAAGTTATGATAACATTTACTGATCCAAAGCAGTGATATCGAAAATCTTCCTGTAATATACATCAAGAAGCAAGCACTGACTGTAAGGTCAATCAAATAATAACCTGTAAAAAACACAACACAGAACACTGCGACAAGCAACTGATAGCAAATGCATGTAGTCTGTTCCCTTTCAGAAACATTCACTAAAGTGATTTGAACTGAATGTTCCTGAAAACAAAAATGCAGTCAATAATTGATTTCAAAATTCATACAACAAAATTTCTGATGAGGTACTAGAAGGGCTGTTTCTATCAGCATTTATGCAGCTCCTTATAACATTACACAAAATGTGTGTTGCTTCACTGATCAAGAAAGATGTATGTGCCATTCAATGATATGAATACTAACTGGACACTGAAAAACAAAAGCAATATAAAAAAAAAAAAATACATTAGCAGTACAATGTATTTACAGTTTGTTTACCAGTAGCAAATTTCTTCAGTTTAAAACAGCTTGATCATACATTCTAGAAACGGCCTCTGATTGCTAAAACATACAGTACCCATTTCTAACTGTTTATCTGTGTCAAAAACCATTACTATTGTAACGAATCATGATCATGCATGCAGGTATACGCGAGTGTGTGTTGTGAGCGATATTCAGCTGATCATAATTGTGTGCTGGGCCCATGCAAATGTGTGGTGTGCAACGAAGGTCGTGGTCAGCACGTGTTTATTCGAGAAGGGTCCAGCGGGCGCATGAAGTAGGTCACGTATACCAGTACATTCAACATAGTTCTACAGGGAGAATGTTCGGCTCGAGCTAACATATATAAATAAAGGCTCGGCCGGAGAGAAGAGGAGGAGTGGACTGCAGTGAGAGGAGAAGTGGAATGCAGTGAGAGCTGTGTGCATCGGAGTTAGACAGCTGCCCCGAAGTTTGTATTGTTATCAAACACCTGTAATAAATTCTGCATCATTTCAACGTCGAGGACTCCTGTTTTTATTTCTCCATTACTGTGTGCGTCTCGTCCGCATTCACCGCCTGATCACCACTTGCAATATCACGACAAACACCCTTACACACTCAAGAGTTCGTGACAACTATGATTTCAAAAGATTAATGCTGATTCACAGCATTAGTTATAAACACTAGATGGCTCCATAGCACGTAAATAGCTAACAATGAAAAGTTATCTCAAAACCGATAAAACAAAAAGCTGTTACAAATGACTCAAAGGGAGGAAATGACTAACATTTCAAATGACATTATGACAATTTCTAATGAGAGTACATGTATATGATTCAATGCAACAGGACAAGTTAAAATGAACTCCATGTTAACGTAAACTTAGAGGACAACTCAATGAGCCTCAGAAAGAAAGCCCAAAAACAAGTTGTACAAAGTAAAAAAAAAAAAAAAGAATGGAAAAAAAAATACAAAAATAAAATAAAACACTGAAAGTACATCATAAAATGCCATCCGTTATAAATCGATTTCCCTCAGAGTTTCGTCCCAAATACCTTGATTTGTTTTTCCCCCAGAAACCTGCAAACAAACCATCAAAAGTTATTATCAACACAAAACTTCCAGATGTCATATATGTATCACAAATTCAATTCTTGCCATACTAACAATTTCCTGTAAGATATTGTACAGTACAATTTGACTTCAGAATGAAAGTCAATTGATTTCATATGATAAAAGGTTTCATTAGTCTTTTTTCTCTATATATTTGGTCTTCAAGTTTTTAGTGTTTTTTTTTTAACTTATTAACAAAATGAAAAAAAACAAGCAAACAAACATTAAGACGAGGGTAATATTATGAAAGTCATTTTCAAATCTTCAACATGCAAGAGAAGCAAACTTCTCTTTTTCCCTTAAAAGATTAAGTAACAACTGCTTTAAAATTAAAGGTGTATCATTTTATTCTGAAAAAAAACAAACAAAAAAACAAACAAAAAAGCAAAACTCAATTATCAGTTTAAAACATTGAAAAAAAAATGCATCCTTCATTCAAAAAGCATACATTTCATACATCATTATAATATAAAATGAATAGCCTATACATATTAAACTTTAAATGTTGAATTCATCACAATAGTATAGATATCATTCAAATGTAGTCTGCAATCTTTATGCTATACATATTTATTGTTCTATTCCATTCAAAGAAAAGTGTTCATTGAGAAAACAGCTTTTCTTGTGGTTCTACTAGGATGCCAGTGTTGAACATTATTATATCATACATAATTTCCTTTACTTAATAAATTTATCTGATAAACATCCATGTAGTTCAACTGGTAAACAAGACCAGATAGAACCATAAAGTTCAATCCCAAACTGTGCACATAAAATAAAAATCACCCACAAAGAAATGAGAACAATAAAAAAAAAAAAAAAAAAAGAGATCAGCAGCTTTTACCACTGGATTATCATTGCTAAACCCATGAGATCTAAAACTCTTGTCCAGTATGACACTGAACTGCGCAGGTACACTAGTTCCTTGACCCTTTGAACCCTGTGTTCCACACCCTGAGGTCCTCCATTCCCTAGGCTCCTTGAGCAAAATACAGGCATTTTGGGGTTGGTCACGTTACTGTTAGCAATGAAACCTTAGAGCAATGAAGCTTTCAAGAAACTGAGTAAACAGGATTTACAGATGTAAAACACAGTTCACGGACACCCACATCTGCATTAGCCTCAATGCGGTAGGGGACTCCGAATAAAAAAAAAAAAAAAAATGTCCAGTATACCGGGTGGTAAGGTTCATCAGGTTACGTCATTCTCTGCTTGTGAGCCATAGTTTTACTTTTTATATCAATCAGGTCTCCAGCAGTTTACATCATAATAGTTCTCCTTTGTCTTACAAAAACATAATTATAAGAGCAAGAGTCACCTATGTTATATCATATCATTGTTTTGTTCTATGCAATATGAGGGAAGGCAGAGGCTCTTACACTTTTGTAAAGTGCATACATTCAATTATGATGAGTATCCACTATCTCTGTACAAGTGATCAGTTGTAATTGCAGTGTATTACATATATCATTATCATCATCATTATTAGTACTACAAATATTATTACTGTTGGTAATACACATTATTATTAATGTATTATATTAAGTAGTAAGAGTTACTTTCATTTAACATAAGAATTTGTATAGTTGGTATGTTATTGTTTCTATTATCATCATCATAAATATCATTATTATTACATAATACATTAGTATTATTGCATATGTATTATATATCTATCATTATTATTCACATCATCAGTATCATTAATCATATTGCTGCAGCAATGATTGTTGTTCACTGCTCTACATGTTCTACAGAAACATCTCTTCATGCATTTACTGTAAAATTTGGAAGGTCTGAGTAAAAGCTAGCTGACTATTCCTCTCATGAACCATAAAAAAAACTCATGAAAGCTGGAGCAATAGCACACAAACAAGTCTTGTAAAACAAAAAAATAATTAGCCATACACATTTCAGCTGTTTTCTGCTTCATGTAACAGATTCGTTTTTCACAATAAATTCATTCTAAAGTAAAAATAGTCTTTCAGCTGTTTGGATTACTTGATTGTACTCATGGATGAGATATTGATTAACAAATTCTCAGCTGTTGCAATGGCAAATTTAGATCATTACTTTTCCCAGAATCATGTCCCTGAAAAAAATTTCTATGTTCTCTTTCATTCTAAGATTCTGATTCCTCATTTGAAGAAAATCTTAGATGTACATCATCTAGACCATATACAGTTAAATAACCAAGCCACATGATTTTCTGAATACACTCTTTTTCAAATCTCTGATGGTTATTACACTGAACATGTGTTATACGATTGTGTATTTCTTGACCAACATACAGATTTAGTCCATTCATTCAGCAGAAATGATATGCTGATTTGTGGTTCTTACTGCATTAGTAAGTGCTAAACATGTACTTAGAGTCAGCGCTAAGTTCAGGTCTACCTTTGACAGTCTATATGTTTCTGATGTATATGCCTATCTTGTCTTTTTTGCTTTATCAGGAGGAATAGACGGAGGAGAAGGAGGGGAAATAACAACAGCAGCTCAAATATAACTGAAGAAAATATTAAAAACTAGCACAAAAAAAACCCAGAACAAACAAAAAAACAACAAAAGTTTTTTTGTTTGTTGATTACATACATCATTAGAGATATTTTTTTACTTGATAATGTCAGTTTTCTCACTCACTATTAGCTCAAATTATTTCATTTGTACCTTGTGCCATGTAAATTCGAAATGTATATGTTTACGCATTTTTCTCCTGTGCGTCAGAAAAGGGAAAATATCTATTTAAAAAACCGTCATGCATGATGTGTACTCATGACTTTTTGTCACAGCCTCATATGTTCTATGTGTATTGTTCTAAAAATTCACCACAATATGACGCAGCACCTGACGTTTATAACAGAAAAGGAACAAGGTGAGTAAGAGAAGAATATATTATATAAAAAGATACAAGGTAAGTGAGAAAAAGTCAAATACCCTTTCAAAAGGGAGCAGAGTTAAGTTACAAGATCAGTAAAAGTCTGACACTCTTCACCAATGTGTTCAGCTCACGTGCCTTTGAGCTATACCCAGTTAGTAAGAGAATGAAAATAACAATTACCATGTGCAGAAAATATGTCATAAAACATCATGATACTGATGCTTATCAGAGACAAGAAAAACAGTTCCATCAATAGCAAATCCATACTGTGAAGAGAAATTTCCTATTATACCCAATGAGAGCAAAATTTCAAATCTTACAACAGATGAATCAGTTGAGACCAAGTGAGAGTTAGCAAATGCAAGACCCACACCCTGAGGAAATTATGATTTTCAACTGAAGATCACTGTACATTTATTATTTCAAGCTAGATTTTGAAATTGAAAGACATATATCTGACAGTTTGCAAAATGATTGTGCAACACATCTACACCCAAGAATAAACTTAAAACACATTTCTGTACCATTTTAAAATAACACCAAATCACAAAATACAATTCAGTCATCATTGAAAATTTCCTTTGACTGAACCACATGAAAACACCTATAAATGACTAATATACCCGATAATATTTTTCTAAAAACACGACAGCACAAAGAACATGTATAATTTTTGTTACATAATGTGGGCAGTTTTTTTTATAAATGGGCTAATACACCAGAAACCTTTACATAAAATTCGCTTATTTTTAATTCCAAGGTATCAATTCTGCACAACAAATGGATGACATAAATGTTCATTATCTTTCTCCTGCATAACTGATTGTTATGCATTGTTTATCTGAGTTCAGACTATTGTCCTCTTATGATGAAAAATAATATCTGCGTGCAGGGTATCAATGAGATGTTGGTAATCTGTGTAAGATTCAATGTGACATCAAATATAATCAATGACATCTTTCCAGTGGAACACGAGTTTCACATGCAGCACTAACTTTCCAAGATCTTCTCATTCACTGATATCACTTGTGAGCAAATTTAAATGCTCAACATCTCTGACCAATAGTGACTTCAGATTTATAAACATTTGACACTAAAGGGATATTTTAAAAGGAGCAATGATGAAATGTTTGCCTGAATAAATGATACATTATTTCATACATATCTTGACTAGACCCTCAGCTGATCATGACAGAAAAATTATATGACATAAATCTAATGAAAGATCTCTTGTAATGTCATGAGTTAAATGACCAGCTGTCCAGATGTTCAGGTAGATACAGGGGAATACAGATGGTAAATAGAAAAAAAAAAAAAAAACAGGTGCAATTCTCCAACACACATGAGGATAGGTAGTGCAAGGGACAACACAAGCGATCATAAATCTTTGTTTCGTATGAATCTGTTGCCCTCTGAATGACGTCCATAATAAATGAATTTGCTCTTCCCAAATGTGCCTGTAAAGAAAAAAGGGAGTGAAGCTCATTTTGAATTTTAGCAAGCAAGTTTCTGTCACAAAATAAATCTTTAAGTACAAGCCAATTAACAGCGCTGATTTCAAATAATATAATTAAAACAAAAAATACTAACTTGTTTTGGGATTTTTTGAGTACATATCCTATAGCTACTATTCTTCTAGCTTATTTTACACAAAACCACAGCGCTCAAATTTATAGTTTTTCCAGTATTTCAACTCCCTTTAGCTACATGATTAACATCAAAAGATGCTGTGCTATTTCACTATGATGCCTGGGTAAAAAGCAAAAAGTGGGATCAATTGGATAATAAGGGAACTAAATATTTATGTTACTGCCTTAAGTGGAAGGAGGAGAAAGGATGGAAATTGGTGAGGACAATCATTTCAACTGGTCTTTCATGGCAAGATAAACAACAGAAAAAAAAAGCATTTATAATCAAAAGCGCTTTAGGCTTCAACATATCTGTCTTCAAGGCAAAAGCAATGGGGAAAAAAAAATTACCCACTAAATAGGACTGACATATCTTACTTTTTCCTATGAAAATAATGAAAAAAAAATTTTTTTTAAAGAAGAGGAAAGACATAAAAACAATGTCATAAAAAAACAGCTGGGCACGATAACTTTCAAGTTTCTATAAGAGCATTTTGACCATATCAATGAGTAAAATTCATATGCATTCTTTCCTGAGAATGTGACTAAAATCATTATATCTGCTGATATTCAAGCCACAGTCGAGAAAATAGAATCCAGCCTTTATCTTATGCAAACTGATTCAACAAGTTAATGAAGAAACTCAGCTTCATATCACCTATCAGCTGTTTTCAAGTTTTCAAACAATATTAGAAAAAGAATGATACTCATTTTTTTCTTCCACCCCCTCCCCCTATTTCCCACACAAACTTTTTCCTTCATCTTTCTAAGCAACACAAGCCAGTAACATTTTGTTTTTTGTTTCACTTCCCTTTCACACTTGCTTGTTACTGAGCATGACATCAAAATCACAGTGGGAATAATTTGTTAATTTTTTTTTTGTCAATAGCAACAGTGTTTCCCTTCTCCACCCCTCCCCCTGTCCTTAATAATGTAAACCCATAATCACTGATATCTTCCTTTATTATACCCCATTCCTTTAGACTCGGCTGAGCTTCTATGGGGAAATCAATTGTGCGGTTTAAATTTGCAGTAAATCAATAAAAAGGCCTTCTCTGTAATGTGAAAGATACAGCATTGAAGGCATACATAAAGTTGCCTGTGATGTCATTACATTTCAGATGTGCATCATGAATATGAGTACTGAAGTCATGGACAGATCTGCACTGGTCCATATAAAATAGCCCAAACATTTAATGTGATATGGAATGCAGAGTGAAAAAAAAAAAACCAAATATTTTTCAAGCTTGTGTTTTTTGTCCCCCCCCCCCCCCCCCCCACTTACATAGATAATCAAACTCTAATATGTCATCAAGCCTGGGATTCAACACAAGTTAGAACTGAAATTCAATCTTATGAATTGCTCAATATAAACCATACAAATTTCAAACTCCTTGTTTTCCCACAAAATCTTGACCTTATAATACACTTCTCAGATTTCTTACCCATGGCCTATGAATCTTGACAGATTTTGTAAAATTTCTCAACCAAATGTTCTTTTATGGCCTTATTTGTTTTTTAATATGATGGAAGCCAAAAAATAATCGAAATGATATTTTCTCAGGGTATTTTCATGTCACAAATAGAAAAAGAGGAAATACCATATTCGTAATGTTATTGTTGTTGCTATGTTCTTTAAAAAAATATAACTGTGAAATTCTGAAATCTTAAAAAAAAACAAAAAAACAACAAAACAACAACGAAGGATTAGATGAATTATTATTTTATACTGGATAAGTCACTTCATTGCTGTCACATAATAGGTAGATGTAATGGTGCATGTGGGGTCAAATGATGTGACAAATAAGGGTGGAGACTGCTGTGAAATCTCTTGCACATACCTTGGTGGTCCACCTCTTGTTCCACCTGGTCTGAAGGCAAAGGTGTATACTGGCCCAATGAGGAGCTAGAGGATGACTGTGGACTCTCCTATGGACAGATATTGAGAATATCATACAATAACCTAAGACAATCATAAACAATTAATATCTGACCTGCCAAAACAAAAGAAGTGATAACATCAAATGTCCATGTATAATGGAGTATATCTACTTCTACTTATGGCCCAAAATGTTCTCAACTGAAAATATGTATATATGTGTGTGTGTGTATGTGTGTGTGTGTGTGAGAGAGAGAGAGAGAGTCCTCAGAGTATTTTTTTAAATGTCTGAACTAGGGACTTTTTAAGCTTCAAATTCAAATTCAACTTCCTCAAATTAGAGGAACAGTGTCAAACAGTTTTTTATGTTGTGTCTGGTTGCTATAACAATGCTAACATATTGGATTTTGGATCTTGAAAATTAGCTACTTTCAAAAGCCTGAGGTTTCTAGAGTATTCCATGCCATCATTTGAAAATCACATTAATAAAATAGTTTTGCATAAAAGACACTGTGCATTTGTTTTTTTGTTTATATGTCATACAATGCCTGTCATAAATTTTTGAAATATGTGTGTTGAGGATGTATGTAGTTCTCAATTTCCACCAAACATCCAATTTTCTTTCAAAAATAAGAACACCACTCAGAAAAAGGGATGTGTATTATTGAAACACATGCTACAGGAAATATAAATATATTTAAAATAAAATTTGAAGTCATTTGGTTCAGAAATAAAAAAATCCTTGGGGGATAAAAAGTGGAAAAAAAAAAAAACCCATACATTTTGAGAAAATCACAATTGAATTTTCATAACCCTTCTATACAGTCTCCTGTGATGCTGTGTTGGTGCTGTGTTGAAGCATAAAGCTGATTTTTCTGTCAACAACCGATGTTTTTCTCATTTTTTCTCATATCAGAAGAGGTCCAAGTGTCTAAAAATATCTAAATCCTGATTCTGATACACTGATCCCAAAACCTCATTATCATACACACCCTTTTAGAAGCCATAAATTTTCCTGGCTTTTTGGGTAAACCTTTGAGGATTACCTTCATCCACAGTGTTCTTATAATTAATTTTCATAACAAAGAGGTTTCAGATACTATCATGTCCCAGGACTGACCAGTTGTGTTGATCACGCTTCTTCACCTTAGAAGTATCAGGAGAAATTTGTATAAAGTCTATTTCTGTAGTGATACTTCATTTGGTTAAAGAAATTACAATTTAGAACAGGAGCGAACACAAATCAATTACTTCCCTCCCAGAATGGATGTTTTTGAGAAAGTAATTCCACTGCAAAGTTATAATAAATTACAATAACAGGGTCTTTGAACAGTGTCCACCTTTTAAAGTTTAAGATAATAGCTGACACAAATGGTCCCTATAATGTTTGTTTGTGTTGGGGTTTAAAGGCACATCAGTATGATCACGGCTATATTCTGCCAAAACACAGTAAGATACATTTACATGTCAGAAAGGCTGATCAAGTGGGAAAGAGAGCAGGACAGAAGACAGGAGCAAGGACAGAGAAGAGATGTCACCCCTGGAACGTTGAGAATGGCATTCCATGGGAGACATCCCACTGATGGCGACCTTTCACCATCTGTAGGTGGGAGCAGAGAATTTCTTTATGTACCCCGAGGCCCTGCGCTCACTATAAAGAAAGCGCATGAGACCAAAGGGTCGTGAGCTTTTGTCAACTAATTACACATCACACCACGACAGATATCTTGCTGAATTTTCTTTTTTCTTGCTCACAGGATCAAAATGTGTACATTTGGAACTTACATGGTACAAGACACAAATGAAATAAATTTGAGCCCCTTCTGCACAAGGAAAGTGAAGATATCAAAAAAAAAAGATGTGAAATGTAATCAGCTGATGAAAACTCACGATCTTTTGTCATAGCCTCATATGAATTAAAACAACTTGTTATTTTCAAAGCTGGTAGAACTTGCCTCATCATCGTCTTTTGGCCTGACCACTAATGTGTAAGGTCCCACTCTCTTTGCTTCAGCTATCTCCTGGGCAGTCACTTGTGATGAGTCAAGGAATTTCAAGCCAGGTATTTTGTATAAAACATAATACCTGTAACACAGACAAAAAAAATCTGCATCATTTCCAGATGCCTAACACATAAAAGATGATGTGCAAGCATTTCACAATTTCTCAAGTAAAATATTAATTTGGTCAAAAACTCATTTATCATACTTTGTACGGTACATGTATTTCCCTTCCGAAAGCATACACGGCAATAATATTGCATCCATTCTGTACCATCTGAAGGCATGAACTGTCATTCCCAAAACCACAATATTTATATCATCAAAGAAATTTTTGGTGACACTTGTAGGCCTAAACACAGAGTGGCTGATCAAGCTGTGAATGAAATGGATGAGATGGCAGTGAACAAGGCTGTACAGATAATATGGCAATATTCATTAATTAGTTGAGGGATTCAAATCAGCCCAGCATGCCCACTCATGCAAGCCCTATTTGCCCATTCAGTATTCCCCATTCCATCCCTATCCCCTCCCTCCCCCCATCCCTTTGAAATTTCTCATTCTTGCTGATTTGTAGATGTGACAGAAAACATTTTATCTGAAATATTCATTTTGTAACTATTTGTTTCATGAGAACAGTTTTCTGTATATATCTCAGTTTAAAAATGTCAGTTTTCTGTTCGTCTCAGTTTCTTGCATACAAGAATTTCTGATCAGTTATGAACACTGTATTGCAAAAACAGGTTTGCCTTGATACCAAGTCATAAATTTTAATGTTCACCTGTGGGAACACATGAAATTGAATAAACATTCAGCTCTCATAAACCGATTAGTACTGTTTTTTTCCCTCTCGTATAATAATAATATGACAACACTGATATGACTCATTCACATTTTACTAACCTTTAATTTTTAATGCTGCTGGTCTTGTGTTTTTTCTTCCTTTTTCAAACAAACAAACATAGACACACACATGTATAAACACTAAACAAAAAACCAAAAAGGATCGATTACAAAGAACTCAACACCAATTACGAAAGATTTCCTGTGAATAAAAGCTCCTTGTTTTATCACATCCTCTTCAATCCGGGTTTTAACTTTCGTTTGTCTCTCACCTGTACCTCTGATAATCCTCGTCATCTTTTTCTGAAGATGACAGCTGATTCGGACAAGCTTTATTTCCCAGCAAGCTGAGGTATGTGAGGTGAGGGAATCTAACTACCAGCTGCTCTAGAAGATGGTTCAAATCTGTTATCTAACAAAATAAACAACAGATGAATGACAACTCACACTGATCTCACCGATCAAAGTCATCAAAACAAGAGAACCCAAGTTTTGTCTTTCATGAACCCATCATTCAGGTTGCTGGAATAGTTTGTCATGCTCTACAATACGACCTATTCAGCATTTTTTTTTGCGTACATCTTTCATGCCGCTCTCCGGCAACTTAACCAACACTCAAAATTGTATGAAATTTCATTAGCTTCAAACACTGACCACTGTCTCCTCAGAATTTACTCACAAATAAATACAAAACGAACCGAGCACAAAATATTGATTTCTGTTATAATCTTATAAAAGAGTTTGTTCCATAAATTTCATTCCCACCTTCTATTTTAAGCAATGAGAAATTCAATAAATTCCTGATTTATCTGTTTGCACTTTAAAATTTCACACACCAATTCTAGAAAATTTAATGCAAAAAAAATACATCCAGCCCTTTCCAATTTTGAAATCGTATCCATCTTTAGTCATAGATTCCTTAGCATGATTAGTTTTATCAATGAAGCAGTTTCATTATTCTTTTTTTGGCTTGAAAAAATAATCTGTGAAACCATATGCAAGCACTTTTATCTTTTTTTGTATGATATGAACCTACTATCCAGTGGAGAACATTTGCTAATACAAAATGATGAAAGTCGCCAACGTCAAAAAATTTAGGAATTGCATCAACCAGAAATTTTCTCTTGAGTATCAAATGCTTGAAGTCATTTTTTTTGCTGAAAAATCCCTGATTTCACAACATAATTAAAAAAGGATGTATCTACCTTGTTTTTGTTCAGAGTAAGAGTATGCAGTTCTCGCAGTGGTGGAAATCTAAGTTCGTCATCCAGTTCATTGTTGTCAAGCACCAGTTCCTTCAAAAATTTGAAGTGCTCTAAACCACGCAATGTTCTGTAGGTGAAATAAGAAAATAACCCATGCAACATACAGTTTAAACTGTCTTAAATGAGCCAATCAATAAGTGCTTCCTCACATACAATTACAAAAGTATGTTGATCCCACAAATAAAATGATGTCCTCACTAAAGTCAGATGACAGCTCAAAGTTATTTCATCCTTTAACTCTCTGACTGCTGAGTATTCTTAAGTTATTAATGTCTCAGTGCTGAATCTTTTTAGTCCTATTTCAAATGTGCATTTGATTTATTAAGCACTGGAATAAGGAGCTTTAGAAATGTTTTTTTTTTGTCTTTTTTTTGTGTCTGATTATGTATAAAGATTTTTGCTCATGTCAGTTATTTTCTGCTGCACTGACCACTTGACCAATGGTCGCTTTTCACCCTCTCAAAGAAATACGCTATAGATGCTGAATTAAAAAATCCCTAAATTTTATATGTAATAAATTAAATTTCATAATATAAAATACATCAAATCTGCAAAATATTCAAAATACCATATCCAAAAAAACAGTTCAAACAACTGTCTAAAATGGAACATTTACAAACATTCTAGAATTTTCAACTAAAACAAGAGTTCAAAGAGGTGAAAATGAGGAAAAATTTTACAGCAGAAAGTGCCTGCCCTCAGCAATCTGATTTTATTGGCTTCTACCACTGACAAGTGTAGTCAAGAGAAATATGATAATGTGTCAGATAGTCTCTCAGGTATAGAACAATTGTACGATCTAAACACCAGTGACAAGTTTGTAATAGTAGTAGTAGTAGTAGTGATAGATCTAGATCCAGGATTGCAACCCCATTATGGTCGAATCTAGGATTTTTCTTTAAAAAACCAGGGATTTTTTACCTAAATCTGGGATTTTACATTCTAAGAAGAATCCGATGCAAGAACTTGTTCTGCAGTATTCAATCAAATAATTTATGCTCACAGCAGTTATTTATACATATTGTCAAATGCATAGTATTTCTAAAAGATGTAAAATCCAAGAAATACGTACAGAAGATTTCAGTCACTATTTACAATTAATTCCTTGGTCTATTTGATAGTTTGATGAAAGTAAAAACCACAGAATATTCTGGTCTAGATCTATATATATCATGTACATATACGATATATCAATATAAAATATGACAGTGAAAGTATGACGTGAAAACTGGAGTGGAATTTATGGTGAAATCCAATATAATCGGGATAAATAATTATAGCAATCTAGAATACGCCACTACATTAATAAAAAATTTTGGTTCCTTCCATGTTTCTATACCTGCTTCCCCTCAATCCCTCCCAACCCCTCCTGCCGGTTTTTTTTTTTTTTTGGTTCTTTGGTTATTTTACGTCTTTCAACCTCCTTGTTGGTGGATATCTCAATGGGTCGTTATCAAAAAAAAAAATCTATTCCCTATGCTAAAAAAAGAAAAAAAAGCCGATCTGGCCTGAGGGTCACAGCCAGTGGTGGCCGCAGATGTTCACATGGCTCAGCTTTGCTGATGTTCCATTCTGGCTCAGAGGCTTATTTCCCTATGTACATGCCTCGCGAAGTCTCCAGCTGGTGTCAGTGTTGTTCTTTGCTGTCTCTAGTCCGGACCAGTGCCAAGAAGAAGCCACGCAGAAGCCAGGAAAGTCCCAGCCTCCACATCCACAAACTGCCTCTGCAGACTGACCTCCACACCGGCCCCCACACTGCTATGTCCCCCATAATTCCCTCGCCTCAGCATTTACCAATCCACTCTTCCCGGTCCCTTTCAGCTAGTTTGTGTTCTAACTACTTTTCTATTCTATTTATGCAGAAGATGTGTGTTTATTGTAGTATATTTGTTTCTTTATTCTACTTCAATATGGCCCCTATCACTATTTCTATTTGTCATATTGTTTGCTTTTTGTCGGTCCACGTTTTTATTTGCTATTGCTATACTTATTCTATTGTTCATGGACTGTGTTAAAGGTCCCCCCCCCCCCCCTATGAGGGTCTGAGGGTATCGCTATGTTGTTTTGATCACTCGTGGGTCCCTTACAATTCTAGTTTTGGTATGTACATATTCCTAATGTCCCTATCTCCTATTTCTATTTGTCCCTACTCTATCTACACAGGGATGAGCCCTTCGGTCTTTATTTCTTATTTCCCTGGTATGCTTAATTTTACAACAT
>JBCEWB010394705.1:2974-20696 GCA_039654565.1 Peronia peronii
CCCCCCCCCCCCCCCCCCCCCCCCCTTAACACTGTATCAGGGTCATTGCTGCTGACAATCAATCAATAATCAAGCATCCTAGCAGAACCTATAGTACAGGTATACGTGTAAATGTACTAGTACACGAGTTAGATCTACATGCATAATGAAGTGCATAGGTTACTCTATAATAGATGCTGCGCCTGTGTTATGATGTTGGTTCTCGTACCAGGACGGGATAGGCCAGATTCTACATCGTGCTACTGCTAGTTTGTTTGTTTGGTTGTTTGTTTGTTTTCGTTTGCGGTTGACTCGCTTATAATCTTACAGACTATATGATGGCTTCCTTTAACTGTTTTCAGAGTTAAAACTATTTCAGTGGTAAAACTTACTCAGCTGCCCTTTTTGGGACTAAAGCAATAACAGTCCTTTTCGGGGTTAAACCTACTCATCAACAGTTTTTTTCAGGGCTCTAACTTTTCTTTACATTACTTTTGCTTTCAACGCAGCCCATATTAGGGCGGGCAATCCAGTCATACAAGAGGGCTTGAATTTAAGATAAACACAAAGTTCGGGAGCCATAACACAATTTTTTTTGTAAAGGGAAATAATCCTGGAATAAAATAAAATAGTGCCTCATTAGTCATTCGAGAATTGACCCCTCCTGTTAAAAACTGGGAGCCGAACTCTCTTTAATCGAACCCATTAGGTTGGTCCCGGCAAATTCAATTTAAGCGGACTCGACAGTATATTGTATCTAATCTTCAGTTACAGTGTACATTTTTTAGTATGTATTTGATGTATATATATCAGAACAGGTTGTCACTTATGAGCATAGAATAAAATTGCTAGAATTCATGAAAATGTTACTCTATAAGTTTAGACATTTGGTTGGTCTGCATGATTCATTCATGCAGAGACAAGTCAGTTCTTTTATGATTTGTTAACAATCTGTTATTGTGTATTAAAATTCAGAATTTCTTACTGTTTACAATGTATGGATGCCCTAAAATCTGGACTCGTAAGCAAAATATATATTCTCAGAGGGAAAATACGAACTATTTTATTTAACTGGAATATTAATAGACAGCAATTTTAGCGTGATTTCCACCATCTGTGTTGCAAAGTTCAATGCACTTTGCAGAATTCATATGTGATGAATCAACTATAAAAAAATAGTTACAATATTTTCTACACCCTGTATAACAACACGACCTCGTTAATTCATTCTGTTCTTGAAGATGCCTGATTTGCGTCATGATCTTCACTACAAAAGTTCATATCATTTACCTGCACTCCTGTAAAGTGCATTCCCTTATTTAGTATTTGGAACATTCTTTTTATCAGTAAAATTTCCTTGGTAAAATTTCCTGTCCTTAAAGGTACTCCAAACAGTGTCTGAGGTATTGTTTTGAAATATGACTCTTATGCACATAGATATCATGTAAATTTTACATGATCACCAATGGTCCTTGACATTTTCCTGGACCACAGTGGCGAATTACAGATAGCTTTTATTAGCCAACACAGAGTGAATAAATAAGTAGATTTTTCAAAAAAAGGCAAAAAAAACTACATTCAGTACCCAAATCAGCATGAGTGGAAACGAAGTCTACTGGTTGCCTTAGCTGCAAGCATTGCTTGTAGTGTGGGTGTGGGTGTGGGTATGTTATGTCTCTGTTACTCATGCTTGGATTTTTCTCCCTTATTGCTGCTAGGCGGAAGCTCAGAAGGAGATGCAGGTATGACTGGTCGTGTCAAGTCACCAATCAATACATGTCTTGTTATTACTACAATATGTGTTGGTGCCAGGAGGGAATTTCATCATACTACGGTGTATATGTTAAAAAAAAAAAGATTTGAAGCACCTGAAATTGCCACAATGATTTTCTCATGTAAAAGCTTTAGATGAAATGTATGGCATGAGCAAGCTTGATGTCAGTTTCATGGTTTATTATTTGCCACCAATTTATTTTTTTTTCTCCCCTGAAAATTTTTAAGGAAGATGAAGATGACATGGAGTAAAATGAAAATTTGAAAGGGCTGTATCATAATGTTGGTATTTGCTTTAGATGTCCAGCTGTGCCAGCAGTTTTTCTTTTGAAATATTTTACTTTTGTAATTGTCAAATTTTACAACTTTAATTTCACATCCATGGCAGACTGAAGAATTAAACATATTGTCTTCATTTCTTATCAAACTCCATTAGTTGATTGCAGAAAATTTCAGTTTTTTAACTATGTAGAATGCCAAAAGCATAAGAATAATATTTAGTGATATTTGAGTGTGACTTACGTAGTTATTAAAGGTCAAAGCCTCTACGCAAACATCGTTTTTGTCCTTTCTTTATGAACAGGAAGGATAGCCAATTGAAATGAAATGCTTTTTTTCTTGGTTATTCTTTTTAAACACTATTTTGAAGGATTTATTTTGCTTGATTAGAATAGGTCACAAAACCTCTTTTTTTTTTTTTCTTGTTTTCTCTTGTTCAGCACTTTTTTGTTGCTTAATGTTTACATATAGGGAATATGAACTGCATGAAAACAGAAGTAACTCATTGTTTGACATCTACATGTAACATAATTAAACTTACATAAACATTATTAAAAGAATCTCTCACCACCCCCATTCCTTCTCTTTTTACTTTTAAGTATAATATAATAAAGTTGACATTTTTTCAGTGGAAATACTAGAAAAATTTAGATTTGCATAATGTAGTATTTGTATGACCATGTTGAAACATATGCTTAGTCTGATATTAACTTTTAAAAAAAGTTCTTACTGTCATTAAAGACATCATTGTGTCTTGCAATGGAATACGATTGTTAATGATGATGTTCATTGATGAAAGATGTAGTTCATATTCCATTTACCATTTTAGAAACACACGTTGACTTTTACTAGTGCCTTAATTTGTAATGTGTGGAACTGTTCTGTTCTTTCAGTAGAGCAGAATTGAATTGCATACCTTGCTCCCCTCAAAAATATATGCAACAATTTTTTTTCTTTCTTTCTCTCTCTCTTTTTTTTTTTTTTCAACCAAAACAATCATGTGTCAAGTGACAAGATTTTGTGATGTTGATGTCAGTTACTGTGAGCATGTTTAAGTGAAAGTCGTTTGACTATGATGTGATCTTTATCTTTGGGATGGTTTGACTGTTTTATTGACCAAGTATCAGTGAATGATGGAACCCTCTTTTTTTCTTCTCGTTTGATAGACATGGCCATCTGTGGATTAATTGCCTCTTAATTAGTATTGCTCTGTCCCCTCATAACATGACGTGCATGGTTTTGCCATATGTATGATTGTATTAACTTATACCTGTAATTGGTTTAGTTTCACATTGTTAATCCACTGAGTTACTCAATGCTCAGATCTAATCAGATGCGGATGCTTACCTCTGACTTTATAATCACTTGGTTTTTAAATGATTGCTAATCCAGAAAACTGTGGTGATATATTATTATGTCTGTGGGCCTGGGAGATTGCATTTCTGTACAAATGATCCCTTCCACTTTCTTCATTTGTCATATTCTGAATGGGGAAACATTGTCAGACAGAATTGGCTCTCATAATGTTATTGAATGGTGGAACATTCTTTTTACACTAGAATTTGTTCTGATAATGCTATTTTATTAAATTGACTTGCATATGCCCACATAGTGAAACATTCTTCATCAGTGTGGCACTTGCTTCATGAAGAACTGGCATCATATCCTTTATTTTTTTTCCAGTCTATTTCCATTCCTATTCCAATCTATCTGCAAAGTGCATCAAACCTTTTTTTCATGACTTTGGGTTCTTTATTTTATCATGATATGTGGGTCTGAAGAAAAGTATCTTATTAATGTGAGCCGTTGCAGATGATTTTGAATCTAGATTAGTCTGATTTCTTTGCATGATTAGAACTTTTGCTGAAGCAGCTCTTTCTTTCTTTCATTCTTTTTCTTTCTTTCATTCTCTCTTTCTTTCTTTCTTTTTTTCTTTCTGTGTCTTCTTGTATTCTAGTACTGAGCTGTATGTCTCACAGAAAATTGTATATTCTTCTGTTTTCTTTTCCTTTTTTTTTTTTTCTTTCTCAACATGATAACCTTTTTATCATTGAAATGTAACTCCTTTTTTTCATCACCGATGACTAGAATTGAAACTGATTTATAAAGAAAGATACAGTAATGAAAAGGTGATGTTTGCATGGTTTTACATTGATTGTTTTGTCTAGTTTGACCTGTTGTGAAGTTTCATAGATGTAAAGGCAGGCTGTAGAAAAAAAATGTGGCAGATGGCCAGAAGAAGACCAGTGTGATATGGCACTGATGGAGTTTTTTGTGTTATGTAAACTGTAATACTCACCCTACTATAGAGTGTTATTTCTGAAAGGGCAGTTGTGTGCATTGAGCTGAGTGAGTGAGTGGTGCAGTTGGCAACCTTTGACCTGTAAATCTCTTGTATTGTTTCAGATTCTCCTAGCTCGCAAAGGTGGCATCATGGCGTCTGTATACTCAGTCCATCAGCAAGATGGGAATATGACCTTAGAGCTGTCTTTGCAGATCAATAAGAAACTTCAGGCAGTCTTAGAGGACACTTTGCTAAAAAATATCACGCTCAAGGTAACAGATCCAGATCCATTGTGTGTGTCAAAATCACCATCACGGAAGTGATGATATTAGGTGTATTATAACATAGTATATCTTAGAACCAAATCAATCTTATTAAAAAAGTAAGCACTAATCAAGTAATTAATCTGCAGATCATTGCATTCAGTACCTAATGCTGCAGAGAAAATGTCAGTTTTTTTTATCAAATTATGAAGCTTCTGAGAATACGGAAAGGCTTTCATGAGGTGTCAAAAATTACTAAGTTACCTAACTGTGCTTAGTCTTAGAATCAGGTGGAAAACTCAACACTTTATTGAGCATTACTTATGCACAGTTTTCAACATTGAATTGCATATTGTGAAAGTATCCTGTATGAAAAGTATAAAATAAATTCTTTACTGATCTCACCATCAGGTGGAAAGCTTTGCATTAAACTTACTTTTTCATGGTAATCAACATGGAATTGCAGCTTGATAAGCATGATAGTTTGAGAAAGCCCAAATGAGACATCACATGTCATACCATTCCTGAATGTGTTGCAGGAAAACTTGGACACATTAGGCGAGGAGATAGCCAGGCTTTCACAACAGAATCGACAACTTCAGCTTCATCTACAGAATTTGGAGCATTAGTAATTGTCTTTTGTCAGGCATCATATTCCATTTGCAGTCATCACATTCAAGATCTGGTCTTAAAGAGAAAGGACATTTAATATCTGTCTATGTTTTGTAATATGAGATAGGAAATACCTCATTGAAAATGTTTGCTGTGGGAGAATGATGTAGGAAATTCCGCATTGAAAATATTTATTGTGGGAGAAATATATCTAATCGTTTTGATGAATTGTATGATGGACTTTATTGCAGAATATTCTACTCACTCTTCGGTTTGTTTTATTTCTCAGGCACAACTGTTTGTGTGTTTTCACAGATCTTTGTTTCCCTACTAGTGTAGGACAGAGCCATAGCTAAAGAACAAAAATATGTATATTTTATTTTACAGTCCCAGAGAATAATGTCAAATAATGCCTGATCTATATGAGTGATTTGTTGTGCATGATTTGTGTATGTTGATTTGGTTGTGGCATATTGATATGTTAGTGGTGAAATGATTATTGAACTTGAATGATTAGTTTGTGTCGATATATATGTGGATGTAATAGGAAAAGGTAACCATTTTTGTGTGCATATGTCATAAAACTGTTATATATTGATTGAATCATCTTTTTTTTGGAAACATCATGAATAGTCTTTGTGGGAATATCTTTATCCTTTACTTGCTTTAATGTAGAAACATATTGGGGCAAGTGGTAATGTTAGTTGCATATAGTTTCTTTCATAGTGAGAATGTAGTAATATATCGATATCCTCTGTTTGGCTGTGACAATGAAAATATTGTTCTTTCATGAGAAAATATGTATCATATTCTCAGACACTGGCCAGTTATGATGTTGTCAGTACTTTCTGCTTGGTGTCTTAACAGGTTTAAGCAAAGGTTGCATATTTCAGTCTCATAGCTTATGCTTAGGACCATCAACACATGCTTTTTGATTTTAGCAACACTTAGTGCTAGTCACTTGTTCGTCTTCTACGTTATTAACTTTTTCAAATGTTGGATAGGCTGTGTTCACCTTTCTCGACTTCATGCAAAATTAGTATGATGTTTATAGTAAAAATGGTAGTAAAGAAATGAGCTTCACTCACTGCTTTTACTTGAAGATAGAAAATTAGATTAAATCAAATGACGATTCAAGAGATGTCTATCAGAAAAGATTTACATGTTGAATCTAGGTTGAGAATATAGTTAAATATGATTTTAAGGAAGATTTTCTTTAAAAGTTAATGAGGATAAATGCATGGTAATGGCCGGTTTCACTTTGAGTGAGTTAATTGAAATGACTGTGAATTATCGGATTGAACTACAACTTTGTCAGGTTGTGTGTTGTCAGTTTTCCTTTGCCATGCTGAGTCATGTCAGACTCCTTTTTTTGTTTTTTTTTTGTGCCGTATCAGCTGAGAGTGCTGGGTCAAGTTGTGTGAGCTAGAATTTTGTTGTGTTGATCCAGAACTTTGCAGGTTCCAGACATGTCAGCTATGAATTTACAATAACTAATGCTTTTCTGAGTTGAGTCATGTCACCCAGGATTTTGTAGGCTTGAGCTAAGAGTTTGCTGGTTTGAGTCAAGCCAGCTAAGAAGTGGAGAATTTTGTTATTCTAGCCAAGACTTTGCTGAACTGGATCATGTCAGCCAAGATTTTGCTTGACTGAGCTAGGACTTGGCTGGTTTGAATGATGTCAGCGCTAAAAATTTGTGAGGTTGAGTTACATTGGTTAAGACTTTGTTAAGGTGAATCATTTCAGGGAGATCTAAAGCTTTGCTGAGTTGAGTCATGTCGAATACGATTTTGCAAGTGTCAGCAGTCCATTATATCCCTGTACAAAATCATAGACTGAGAAAGTGACATTGTAAATGTTTTTCTATGCATATAAACATGCATGTTCACAACAGTGATTTGGAGGAAGATCTGCTTTCATAGCTCTCAGTCAGTGTTTTTTCTGTTGCTCTATGGATAAATATCTGACTGAAGATTACAGCCTTTGAAGGTTGTGCAGATTTATGTACTACACATTTTCTTTTGCGAGAAACTTGACTTTTTTATTAGAGCAATAAAACATGTTTTTCCTGTTTTCTTTTATTTTTCACTGGATGAAATTTTTTATTCATCTGTTAACTCTTTGACTACCTCAATTATATTTTGGTCTATACCTAATTTCCAAGATGGCTGCCCATCTGAAACTATGTGTCATTTTCATTTTCTCTATTTCAAGGTCGTAAAGAATTCAAACTATATAGTGTTATACACCAAAATATAGGACACTGAATACAGATTGTGAAACAATCAAAGTTTATATGATAAATGTCTTCAGGAAAATTGAAAACAGAGTATGCAAAGACATGATTATTTTTTTATGGTATCATTTCCACTCATCCCAACGTGTTCAGTTACACAATCCTCTAAGATGATTCTGACCAGGCTCCATTTATACAGTTTCCATTTCTGATTCAGGGGCAGTCGCCAGATTCTAAAAGCTCCAAGTCAGTTTAAAAGTTATCATCAAACACATTCAGGCAGTTAGAAACCAAAAATAGAACTGAAATTCACTGCTACAAACCAACTCATGGCAAAAAAACTGCTTTAAAATCGATAAATCTACACAAATTTGGTGTCTTTTTCGTGATATTTCGTTGCTGGAAGTGATTCTTGTTTTTGATTTACTATAAAAGTTGGGTAAAAATTCCAGATCACATCATATGAAACAAAAGTAGTCAAAGAGTTAATCTGTGTACTGTATCTCGTGTTGGTTGTTCAATATCAACATATCAGCATTCAGCAAAACCATGGCAAAAGTTGTGATTGAATAGATGATGACTAAAAATCTGAACACAAAAAAAAAATGTCTATTGTGCACGTGAAACAGTTTTACTGATTTTTACACTTCTGCCATATTCTATATTGTCTTTGCAAGGAATGTCACATAGCTTATCAAACTTGGAACATAGTTTTACATTATAGGCACCAAGTTTAGCTAGGGTCTGTAACACTGCAGATTGGCTTGAGAAGATGAGAGATTTTACCCTCTCCCACATGTACCAATGGTTGGCATCAGTGTTTATACTATATTGCCTATTACTGTAAATTAGATGTAAAATGCCCATAGAATATCCTTAGACCATGTGCTATTGCTCTGCAAGATGCTAGATATTCTAAATCTAGTGTTATTACTGCATTTGTATGTCATTATTGTTATCAGAGGGCTGTGCAATTCTGTGTTGGATATCTTACCACCATGGGTGGGCATCGTAACCCCAGTCATTTTCCCATTAACAATACTGGTGACTGTTGCCTATGATGTAACATTCCAAGATGATGAAGAAGTTTTATTTCATTGATTCTGTGTTTCTTTGTTCAAGTTGTAAATACATGTGTATCAATGTCACATTCAGGAAATTAAATCATGAAATTCACCTGTGAAGATATTTTTGTGCACTCATTTAAAAAAAAACAATACTTTTTGATGTTTGCAGTCTAGTGATAACTGTGAAAATGGATTGTTCGACGAATGGTTGTTATTGTGCTAATATTTTTAATTCATTTAGCCTTACACCCCAAACTTTAGCTTGTCGGCCCAGCACTTGGATTTAGGCCAGCTTTCATTAAAGTGAAACGAAGTTTTCTTTTATTCAGATATTATCAAACTTGCGAGAATTCTTCTTGTAAAGATGCATTTTTCTATAAAGTTTTCTCAAATGTTTTTATCTCTTATACTTCCACCAAATTGTGATGAAAAGTTAAACTTTATTTCTCAATTTGTTATAGGTTTATTGGGCATGTCACAAAAATGTGCACTGCAAGCAAATGGAATAAACTTTGCTGATGCTGAGTGATGCAACACAGAGAGAGTAGAAAGTGGAAACCATGAATAAAGCAAAACAAGCAAATGGAGATAAGTCCATTGTCTTCAGCAGAAACATGTTATATATGACATGTTGTATATAAACCTTTGACAGTTGATTTATAGCAAATGCATATTGTCATCGAATTATAGCAACTTTCCTTTGACAGTTGATTTATAGCAAATGCATATTGTCATCGAATTATAGCAACAGTATCAAAAATAAAAACCTTGGAGACAGAAAATGAAATGAAAAGTAAAACACACTGTTGGCTTCATTTTGCCATTTACAAAATAACAGGTTATTCAGTCATATGCAATGTCATGACTGCAAGCTGAAGACAGAAGAATTGGGCAAGTTGTAACTTTTCTCATGCTCTATTTACATAGTAAAATTTGCGTAGATGATTCCGATAGTCGAGATGATTAATTTCAAGCCTTCGGGATAAGGACTGATCTCTCAATGAGTTATGCTGATGTTATTAGTGTGAGGTTTAGTGAATGAATGTGATTCACAGTATTGTTGTTATGATATGTGCATTCAGCAATGAAAGAATCATAGTTGATCCCTGAGGTTCAAGTATGTACAGATTTCTTTTGGAGTCATTTTTCCTTTTGCACAACTTGGGTAACCGTGAGAATACAGTAACTGTCTCATTTGATCCACTGCCTTTTTTTTTTTCCTCATATATAATTTTCGCCACGTACATGTATACTGTATCTCCAGATTCCATAGCACTAAGACCTCTGTTGTCAATTATTGAAGAGTTTGTTTCAAGATTGTCATGTCTGTTCAAGCCAAGAATGTTATGGCAGCATGTGGTCATGTCAAATCACTATGCTTACATTGTATTGTCAGAAGAATACATTTTATTGTGCTCCCTTTGCTGACTTGACTAGAGAATGAATTGTTTTATTCAGTCATACTAATATTGCCTACCTTTCAATAGAGTGAATCTTTTCAGTGAGTAAATGAATACCCTTCTGCAGACCATATTATAGATATATGAGGCTTTATGATGGAAAGTGATTCAGGCAGACCAGAAAAAAGTGGAGATGTTTACTTATTATAGAAATTTTCCTTCCTGTCTGTGAAAGCTTGTAGATGTAATATGAGAGAATGGCAAGCTGACCTTTCATTAAGCTGCATGACTGTTTTTGTTGTTTTTGTCTTTTGGTGGGGGGGGGTGTTTTTATTATTGTTTTATTCCTGTAACAAGTTCGTTTCTTTAACATGCTCAGTTTATTTATATTTGAATTTCTGCACTTACTACAACTGTACACAAATGAAATGCACATCAGCTTGTTTGTTTGTGCTCACATGAAGCCCAAACATTGTTGGCCCAAGATTTGTCTTTGGAACAGTCAGAGTGAGTGCTAATACCAGTTTTTGCCATCTATCACAGTGTTCATTAATTTTTTTCGTTGATGTTTCATTTCTTTCTCAAATATTGAAGATTTAATCTTGTTTGTACAGGAAACTCAAATGTTTCGGTTATGTCAGTGTGCTAGTACATCCATTTTCTTCACGGGGGAAAGGGCCATGTTGTTGTCTTGTTTGCTTACATTTGGTTTCGCTCATTGCTTACATTTAGAGATGTGTGTCATTATGATTTCTAACAAGAGGAAGACAAAGACACTCAATAGTATTATATGGCATGTCTGTCTTGAAAACGTCACTCAGGATTCTTACCCAGGTTTTCTAACTGCCAGATCTTGAAACTTTTCATCAGTTTTCATTTTAGTCCAGGCTAAGAATGTCAGCGACAGTAGTATCTGTTTGAGATGGATTTATTAAGAATGAAACAAAACCTTCCTTCCAAATTCAAGATAAGTGTGGACACTTAGTACATTGTGACAATTCGTCTTTATCCTTTTTAATTTTAGAATCATAAAGGTGTAAGTCTGTATGAAAACAGCAATCCATTTAGATTAAAGTGCAATCTCCAAAATGAACCTTACTTTTTCTTCATTTCTTGTAGTGATCTTTCCAGTATTGAATGGTCCTTCACAGGAAGTTACACGTTTGATATCAGTGTTAGAGAATTTGTAATTTGGAAAAATTGTTTTGTCCCTCTCTATATCCATTCTGATTTACGCACCTGATTTGTGTCAGTAGTCTATAACTTTGCAATGGTGATGCTGCAATTTGCGCCATTTTAAAGTTTTCATAATGGAATTTCACCAAAAGACTACTGTAGTCATGATAGCAATGCATTTCTCCTGAGACAACATATAGAATAAATATTTAAATGTATGTTTAGTGGAAATATCACAGGTAGTGGCTATGATGGAAAATACAGGACCATAGCTAGATGCTTTTTTTTTTCTAAGGACTATCAAAGTTACTGTGAAATGAGCAGTGTTGTGACATAGCTCCATATATGGTCAAATGAATGCGCAAATGTACTTCCAGTATTTAAGCTGCCTGTTGCTAAGTCTCTTATTTGCAGATAGGGAAACTGCATAGAGTGTGAGATTAATTAGCAGGGTGAGCATCTATGGAGCTAGGTGACATAATTTGGATTTTTAAGGATGGCATTTTCATCAGTGCGCGGGGCTGCTTAAAACACCAGTCATGTACACACTGTCCTAGATGTATGTTTGTGTCCTACAAAGAGGCCAGTAAAGGTTTGTTCTTGTTATCTTTCAGCTTTTTCTTTTCTTATAAACTGTTAAATCTGCCATAGTTGATGTGCAATCAGTCAATTCCCAGGTCTCCTGTGTGCTTACTGAGTCACTTCTCTAGTCAGCAGTAGGCAGAGAATGGTAGATAAATGTGATGTGATTATTCTCCTCCAGCAGAGTATCCTGTCAGTATCTTAAGTATTTTGTATTATAATGAGAATGAAATCCCTGGTGGGGATAGTACTGGTTTGTTTTTCTTTCGTTTCTTTTCCATCTTTTATTTGAAATATTCGTTTCATGTATATAGCACCACAAAATAAATATATCAATGAATATCTCCAGTTTTACGTCTGGACTGACGAAACTCGAACACTGATATTCATAGTACATGTATTTTTATTTATTTTGTTTGTTTTTTATTAATTAATCATTTAATTTCCATAGTTGGTATAAATATCTTCTTGAGTAATAATGTTTTTATTTTTTTCATCGTCATACATCTCCATGAAGATTCGATGTTTGCTCCTTGAAATATATGTCAGTGAACATTCTGAGTTCCATGTTAAAGAAATAAAAAAAATGAAATATTTAGATTTATATGAAGATTCCAGTGTAAAAACCAGATAAGTCACATTTTCTACAAAGGGAGAAAAACAGAAATTAAAGTTTAGAAGTCTATAGTTTTTCACTATGTACACTTTTAAAAACTTTCTTTTTAGCAGAACTTACCTTGTTTTTCTGAATTATTGTTCTGGTTAACAAATCTTAGTGATGTGCTTTATAACGTCAGGGCAATAACTCATTTTTCACAAAAATGTGACTTATCTGGTTTTTCAACTGGAGTCTTCATATGTTTCATCATAACTGCAACCACTTTATCATTGTGAAGGAACTTTTGACGTGATTAATCACAGAATTATGTGAAGTGAATGTGGTGTGAATTGAATTCATTTTGGTCATGAGTTCATATGGACTGTCAGACATGGTATGGATTGAATTTGATTTTCTTCATTTGGTTGAAAATAATTCTGAAATGATAACAAACATATTTTGAAATTGACTTTCTGTCTGTCGGCATCCATTTTTTTTTCAGTTGGAGATGAAAATCTGGTAAGCTTAGCTTGTAATTATTTCAGTATTTATATGATTGATAAAATGATGAAATACTGCTAGTCTGGTTGTTGGAATTATTAGTTTTACTTCCTTTAATTGCCTACACACGTGCTGGTCTAAGACAACATGATGGTATGCTTTTCTTTTTGAAGAGACAAAAAAAAATAATGTATATTATGCAGCTACATAGCCAGTGATTGCTCAATCAGCATAGGATATACATGTAATTGTGGGTCTACATAAAGACTGCAGATCAACTGGAATGCTTATGATTATTCCTATGAAATGTTTGATTTATGTGCATCTTTTTATTGTGAGTTTTGTGTATGTTTATGTTTGCATGATGTTTTTTTTCCTTTATTAGCATGAATACATTGTAACCAGATGGGTTTACAGTATAAAGAGCAATAAATTGACCATCTTTGACAGATATGGGAAACAGAAACGTTTATTGGTCATGCATAATGTACAGGCAAATGGCCACAGTCAGTATCCTTTCCCTGAGATAACATCCACTGCATTGTTTATGTACATTCTCCCAACTTGCAGTTCTTGATCCATGCACAGAATCAAGTTGAACAGAACAATGTGAACTGAGCGTTTGAGAGTGCTGGAAGAGAAAGGAGAAGTAGGGACATAGTTGCACAGTAAGGAAATGAAGGAGAACGGGTGTGCAGAAATAGAAGAATCAGAGATCTCTAGAATGTGTCTCACATCCTAGTCTAAGAGGTTCCAATTATGCAATGAAATAAACAGAAGGTTGTGTTTAGATGAGGGAAATCAAACTTCCTCGTATAGTCGGAAAGAGACATTTTGGCTGTCATCAGTTCTTTGTTGGCCACAGAATTGTTTTCTACTATTTATATTACCCACACCTCAATATTTGTTTGATGCATATCGAAAAAAAAAAAATAATGTATGCGCAAAATATTTCCAAATTTTTGCATAAATTTCTGCATTTATGAGGAATTGCTTTATGATGAATCAGCTTTTGTTTCCATGGCAAGTCATCAAATGTTCATGTTGTGGTGCAGACTAAACAGTTATAAATAAGTATACTTTAATACAGATGAAGAGAGGATATATATATATATTGTATTAGGTCGATTTTTTTCTTTTTCATATTACGCGTCCAGCCGTATTTATAGTACAGCCTTGTGCGATGCCCATTCCTTCATTTGCCCCAGGAAAAGAACTAAAATATAATAGAAATACAGCCAAAAACGGGCTTTGTCCAAAAAACTTCAGTTTGCTCAAAACGTGAATCTGATCACTTTATTTTTATACGGTTTAAATCTACTCTTCTCATACACCGTGTTTTTTTGTTTTTTTTTTGTTATTAACTTTTGCACTGCACATCCGGCTTATGTTCTCCCAACAGATACGTAGACTCGCTGTCTAAAGTATATAATATTGTAAGTGTAATATGGCTGGTATTGTTGAGATGCATTCTTAGCACTGACTGAAGCTGAGATATAAAGATGTTTAGATGCATCTTGTTAAACAGCATGAACATATTGTGAAACAGAGACTCACTATCTGTGCATGTATTCTTGGTGTTGTCGTGAGACCCGCGGTTCTGTCAGTGATTATGGTGAGTTGTGACAGTGTTTACTGATAGAGTAGAACTCACGCAATCGTCAACTCTTCATAACTCCAGCCCCCTTTCTTTTCCTCCAGATTGCGTTTACATTGGTTGTTTAAATAAAGTGGTGATGTATATTGTATGTGGTGTGGTCTGTCATTCTTGATTTTGTGCAACACAAATGATTAAAGTGATGCAAATCTAAAGACTGAAATTCATGAAGTGTTGTTTTATTTTCCTTTATCGACCATGTCTTTTCTTTTGTTGTGTTTGTATTTGTTTGTTTGTCTTTTTAATTTCTTTCTGCTGTGAGTACACAGCAAGAACATTTTCTATTGCACTATCACATAAGATACATTATTTATTGGTATTCGTGGAGAGCGAACCTTGCAAGTTGAGGACATGGCCGATTTCATCAACTAACATTTACAATTATTGAAATGGAGGATCGGTGTTATAGTATTACTGGCAAGTTCACAACGATTGCATTTTTATTACATGTATTTGTTTCTTGTCCAGTGTGTCAAAAGCTGAGTTATGGTGTACTAGAATTTCACTTGGCAAGATTAAGATTGGATCAGAGACTGAAATCTCCTGAAACGAGGAAAATTCAGAAGTCATTTAATATCTTGTGTGTCACTTCTGTAACTTTTGCCCAACAGTAGCAAAGGCTGTCCGGATTTCTACAGCGGATAGAGATCACTGACTTCAACTCAGAAATGACAGTAAATTGAATCTTTCTGTGAACATCAAATATGAATAACTTCAATAAGAAACAAGACAGTACAATTTCTGAACATGTCTGGGTGATACGATCCTCCCACACATATAATAAATGAATGATGGCAAGACGTGCGCACGGCAAAAAATGCGCACGAAATCATGCCATTTGATATGAGCGTAGTCCCGCACTTTACAGCACTGCTTGTTATATTTTGTCACCACGGATTAACCTAGAGAGGTCAATTTGTTTACACAACTGTCTCTGTCAGCCTGTCTTCCCATCATAGAACACATTGGAAGTTACCGACAGCAAGATCTCTGGCTGGCGGAAAATGACGGGTCGGAACGAAGAGAAAATAATACATGTAGTACACTTGATAATGATATAATAATGATAAACCACATTCATGACAATAACAATATAATTGCTTTACATAATAAATATAATCATCGATTATTCTTATTACAAATTTCTATAATTCTGTAACAACAATAATAATAAAAAAAAAAAAAAAAAAAAAAGAAAAAAAACTGTGAAACATGGTTAGAAGTGCAGTATATCGTGCATTACTCTTGCAAGTTGCTCTCATTGAGAACACAAAAAGTGAAGCAAACGAGTAACATTTCATATGTTATTTTCTTGCATGAAGTTTGATATAATCCTTCTTAGCCCTTAAATCCGTTTGGAGTCATCGGAACGCCACCTGGCGAGCTGGGCACTAGTCTTCTCCATCCGTCATGGTCTTGGACCAGGGCCTGGGTCTCCGCAAATGCTTTCTTATTTATTCCCGGACATTGTCTATCTTTTTTTTTTTTTTTCTCTACTTCTTGTTCGCTTCCATCTACTTTTCCACGCAGTGCAGTTTTAATAAGCCAATAAAACAGTACAATATGGCTGAAATCATACACGACCATATATCTAGAGCTATGGAGGCCTACATATACACACACTTAAAAAGATCATTACAAAGATATTCAGCATAAGCTTTCTGAAGGTCACAAATCACTGAAGGTCACTTGATTTGGGGCGATAGGTCCTCTAAATAGAGGGGCCACTCATTGAAAGTTAAAGGGCTACATATAAAATTATGTCGTATTGTATTATCATAACATGCCCAAAGGTGACTGGTTTATGGAGTGGGTTTCTACTTTTCAAGTAAGCCAACAGTTCTAGATTTCTCGGTGGCTTATCCATGGGTATTAAATTGATTAACTGCCAAAAAAAAAAACCTAACAAATAAATAAACAAACAAAAAGAAACAGCAAAATGTGCAGTTTTATGTTCATATTTACATGTAATTCAATGCCATCAATGACCGTCATTTCAAAACTTTTTAGAGCGAATGTAAATCACCGTTTTTAACTTCTCAGTTATGTTTTATTTCGTTTAAAATCCCTTATTAAAATTCTGGTGGTGATGAACGAGAGTACTTAGCGTAATCCGATGGCGATGTTAAAAGGCATTGAGAAATAGTTTGGCAAGCCCTAAGGACAGAAATTAATGTAATTCGTCTACTAAGTTGTGGCGTGTTTTCCCCAAACCTGCATACATTCATATAGTATGCTCGCCGAATGAATCGTGAATCTGTTAACCCTCTACAGCCTACTGTTACAAAAGTGCTATATCTTAATAAGACGAAGTGCACGTTTTTTGTGTGCTTGTGTGTGTGTGTGTGTGTTATTGTTTTTTTTTGTTTTGTTTTGTTTTGTTTTGTTGTTTTTTTTCTAATTTGATTAGATTATATAAAGAGATTAATACAAAGTATACCCCTTTTCAGAAGTGCAAAAGCCAAAACAGATGGCCGCTCTTGTCCGAATAGCGTTTTGCTGGTCTTCCTGGTCATTCTAAACAGACACCACTTAGAAATCGTTTTGAATGAATAGTTCTCGAGTGAAAAATGTTCACTTCTCTGAAAGGTGAGTGAGATGCAACCACTCAGTCTTGTTTGTAACACTTTGGACGACTTTGTTAACGGAAGTTCAAATATGCCTGTAAGTAGCAGCACTCTATTCATAGATCAGATACAAAGAATTTGTTATTATAACAGGAATATGACTACTCAACACAAGGTTCGAAACAGAAGTTTCATTTACTTTACGAAAAGGTCTTGTGCCGGTGATTAATATCCTGATGATCGTTGTAAGACCGTAGATATTCAACGCTGCTTTAGAGTCATACTCTTTTAAAAACTGGCTGAGAGTTATAGGGTTAATGGTAGTTAAAAGAACAGTGATTCATAATTATGCGGGACAAATAATTACTTAAAGCGTAGTTTTATATTCTTTTATGAAGAAACGAAATAAAAAGCAAAACTGTGTGTTCATAAAGTGAGTACTCGTATAATTAATGTGTCAGTGTATTTTCTGAGTCATACTCAGCAGGTCAGAGGTCAGACCTTCACATAATTATTTAGAAAAGGATAATATATCTGCATGTACCCAGCTTAATGGCTTTGGTTTTGTACGTAAATAATTATGCATTGTTACAGGAGTAAAAGGCAGGGAAAAGGGAGGACGAAGGGGTAGGAGGGATAAAGAGAGAGAGAGAGAAAGGAAGAGAGAGAGAGGAGGACGGGGGGTTGGGGGGGGGGGGGGGGAGGGAGTGAAAAGAGGTTAGCATTCTTGATAAATTATAGTCCATGC
>JBCEWB010394816.1:0-20696 GCA_039654565.1 Peronia peronii
ACCCACAGACGGATGCATATGCGCATGTACTCATACAATTGTTGCAAGAAGACATCTTTTTTAAAATCCAGCTAAATTACTTCCCTTTATTAGGTAGACTTATCTGCCTATTATTATCATGAGCCGACTCATGAGACAAATAATTTTGAAAATATTCTCATGATACTAAAACATGTTCAGAACATCGTGATTTTTTTTTTTTTTTTTTTAGAATTATCCGTTTACCATGTTTCAAATAACAGTAGAAAACTTTTTTTTTTTTTTTTCACATTGTTTTGTTACCTCCATTAGCCCTCTCGTCCCTTCCCTCCCCCCCCAGTTGGTTCCTTCTTGTGTGCCATATTATTCCTTTGGGAATCCTTGGAAAAGAAAAAATGTCATAATATCGTAGTTGTTATATATACATGCAGATACTGATCTATTCTTCCTGTTCCTTTTACTGTATGTTCGTTACTGGAAGCGCTCATGTATGTAACCAGCAACAATCACGTACTGTGTTATTACTTTCTGTTATTAAGTTTACTTTTATATAACTTTATGTATGACGGAAAACTATTCCCGAGCCCATTTAACCCTACAACCCCCCTTCCCTTTTAACTGCCTCAACCTGTCTACGGTCCCGGCTCTCGTTTCCTTTGATCTCAGCGTCTTTAATTAACTCCACGTAACAACATGGCCTCCCTTAAATCAGGCCCATTACGTGTCAACCCTCTCTCTACCGCATTCCCTGTTTGCCTTATGTCAGTACTAGTCGAAACTGTATACATCTTTACCCTATCCTTGTTACCTAATTTTCCCACGTAGTTTTGACTCTAAACATCGGATCTTTTCATTGACAGTACAATAATAATAATAATAATACTGATTTTTCTTTCCACCTTGAAGAAGAACCAAGGAGGTTAGGAAATTTGGAAATTCATTTATGCTTTCTTCATATCTGTGGCCTTTTAATTGCAATTTCAAATATTAGTTGATGGTATTTGTGATCTTTTACGCTAGCTCAGCAAAATAAAATAAAAATAAAAAAATGATGAAAATGATGATAATGAATGACATCAATATAACAGCATTTCATCGCCTAAGGGCTCGACGCACTTCACAGAATCAAAATATTTTACAGCCGCACATATCGAAATTGTGTCAATATTAATGGGAGCAACGGCATTAAAAACATTATAGTATGGCATACCAAACATGATCAGAGATATACTCACATATCTAATAATGTAAAGCAAACTATACAGATGCTTTAGCTTGTAAATATGTCATGCTCCTTTCCTGGTTTCTTACATAAACTATAGTACGAATGCACAAACACACACCACACACTCACACACACAAGCTAATCAGCAGGGCACGTGGAAAAAAAAATTCTTGTAGGCTACATACATACACATATAAAATTAGTTAAATCAGACCAATTCTATACATGCTTTCATGCAATCTGTTGTAACACCTCAAACCATTAGACCCGTTCTGCATTACTTTCAGCTTATCGTACTTGCTAGACAAAGCGTTTCTCTTTTCAGCCTGCCGTAAAACTAGGCACTCATATGCCCATTGACCCCGGTTCTGTATTATTTTCAACATACCGTACTCTATCCACAAAGCAAACCTTTGTCTAGTAAAACCTACTGTTGAACTGCACTTCCATTCTATCAGATCAGCTCCTTATCATCTTCAGCCATACTGGATATGGCAAACAAAATTTGACTCTCTCAATCCCCTGCAAACAATGCTGTTATCCATCATTTTTTAACACCATCTTCTCAACTAGTCAGCTCTTAAACTGTGTGCCTCACATCGTCAGACTGAGTCCGTACTGTTTAAGCATACCGTACTTCCTGGCCTGAACAAAGCTCTTCTTTCAATCTTAAACGTCCATGTCAAGCCATCAGAAGAGTTGTGCACTTTATTCAGCATACCGCACTTTCGCCAGTAAGCCAAGCTGTATAGTATCACAGTATTTCATTGATTTGTTGTACTTACAGACGCTCTCTCTTGTCATCGATCCATCTCACTTATTGCATCCTCCATTTGGCGGCATCTATGACAGCCTAAGCAACTGATGCCGCATTGCGACTCTTGACACTTATTTTTTCTTTTGTCTTTAATATGTCTAGGCTTTAACAGCGTTTGACGAGTGAATAATATGGATTAAATGTATTATGGTATTCAGCGGGTTTTATTATTTATTTATTTATTATTTTTTATTTATTTATTTGTTTACTTACTTATTTTTGTAATCTAATTTTATTAAAAACACATTATTATTATATTGTTATTATTATTATTATTATTCCTCAAATATTTGTAGGTTGCAAGTAAATCATGTGCTGTATATTTCTTCACTGGAACGAAAAAAACAAAACAAAACAGAACAAACACTCCAGTTTTCTCAAAATTTTAATTTGGTAATTTAGTAACGTTTACATTTCTTGTTGATTCCTCATGTAACAGAACACGCCTGACCTCATTGATTATCTGCATCATCGCCGTAAGAAATATTGTTAGTAACGGTTATGAAGGTTACAAAATCCGGCAAATGATAGATGGATCATGTTCGGCATTTACATCGTAGGACCAAATATGCGGAAAATGTTGTGTCTAAAATAATAATATTACAATAGCAGAGACACGTTTGTCAAGGCAGCCGGCCACTCTTGTACACAACGAAGCATTTGATTAGACAGTCAGTGGTGGATATTTACCTCTTACTTAAGGTAATCTTTAACGACGTCGGGCGGAAAATCATGTTTTGACAAAAACAAACAAGCAAACAAAGAAACAAATAGACAACCCCCCCGCCCCCGAAAAAAAATATTTATACGGCCCAGGCCAAAATCTGGCCAATGTAATTTGTTACGATGAATGATGAAATTTCGATCGTAACGAGATGACTAGTAAATGCTGCTATGTCAATAAGACGCTCTCGTTCAACTGTTCCACACTCGTTCCTCCGTCCTCCACGATCGACTGTATGTCTCAACATAAAATGGACTGTAGCCAAAACTATCATGCTACCTGCATGTTTATGGTGTTTGAAAAACAAGTTCTTGAGCCCTGGGCTTATCAATAAATGTTACAAGCTTAAGATGTGCTCGTACATCTCGAATAGGTAATACCATAACTTATCCTGTTGCTTAGCAACTGAAACTGTGGCTTAAAAAAAAAGCTGAACATCAAAGCTGCTGTACATTCTTCCATCTTTATTCTCATTCTCAACACACAATAACATTCTACATTCAACTCGATATTTCATTCAACCTCATATTTCTTTTTCTGAATATTTCTGAAAATGCGCCCTCTTCAGTTTTTTTATTTTTTTTTATTCATATTTTTTTTTTGTCACTGAGTGATTGAATAACGATTATTAAAACAGAGAGCATTTATGCATTACTTATCCCCCTACAGTACAGGCTCCAAGCGCTTTACAGTCTATCATTATCCCGACAGACCAAGTGAGACACAAACGTTCTCAGCTTCCTGGGAAGCGTACCAAGCGGCTACTTGTTATGGACTCAAATTCCTAACAGTTTTACAATAAAACTGCATTCACTGTCTATAGTCAGGTGCCCATTTCAATCTTGGTCCGAGTCAAGAAATGTGTTAAATTGTCTTTCCCAAGGACAAAATGTTGGGTCTTGTCAGGATTCGAAACCCGAGCTTTTGATCTAGTGTCCGACAGACTTTGACATGTTGCCAAATTTTTTAAACACAATTATTTTTCTTAATTGTACTGAAGTTTAAAGTCATCCCTATGTAATCTACCACAGAACGAAATAATCCCAAAATTGTGTCCAAGCTCTGCCCACACAATGACATGAAAAATAACAGGGACTGACAAAAATGCAAGAGAAATAAATTAATATGCTTGCTGTAACATCTCAGAGAACACAAAATATACAGAACTGTTAATCTTATCACCAAGGAAGACAAGGAAATTATTCTGCTTTTTTTTTTAAAAATAATATTATCTAAATTTCTTCACAAGAAGATTAATTACGCTAATAATTTTCTCCAAGTGAAGACTATCGAATAACTCCACATTCTATTTCTGCAGCTAGCTATGCTTTGCGTGATCAACATGCAATTATTGCTGAACCAGAGGAGCTCAGAAGCTTTATGTATTGTATTAAATAGAAGTATAATACCCTTAAAAGTAATCCTGACCAAGATAGGCTTGATTTCTTCTTCTTCTTCTTTTTCTTTTTTCCTTTTTTTCTTTCCTTTTCATTTCTTTCTTTCTTTTTTTTTAATTCCAGCATATTTGATTTGTTCCATCAAAGCCTGTGGAACTTAAATACAGACAAATGTCATGTCGTCCATAATGTTTACATAATGCTAAGGTTACTGAAGGGTCACGTGAATTCAAAGAGCTGCTTTAATTTGTCATGAATCGATAATTTAAGTTTTCCTCTGGCACAGAACTAAAAATAAAAAGGAAAAAGGATCCATTTTTTATAACAAATCGATGGGAGGAAATAGCCTTAGGCAGAATTAATTAACACTTTTATTTTAATGACCCTTTTTCTTGTTTTGTTTTTCTATTTTCCAGGTTGAACACCCGAAGCTGAAAAAAATGTGCCAACACAATGAGACAGCGCTCGGACCTTCCACGTCATCAACATGTCTACCGTATCTTAACCTGCTGCCTGTGGCTTATGACGTAAGCGACACCTTTAATTGACGTGCGCCCTCATTTGTGAGCCCGTGAAACAATCGTATTCTATCTACGCCCGGAAGCCAAGAAAAAACTGTCGTTTGTGGAAGCATAAAGTTTGCAAACAAGGCGAATCCTTGAAACGCAAAGTACTGGGTCCTGCTTTGTCAGTTTGTTATCCCTTCTACTGTCCACAAAGATTGCTCTTTGTCTCATATTTCAGTGCACTAAGATATCTTAATCTGCCATTGTGTGTAATTGATGAAAACATAAAGACTGAGCATATTGAGGCCAGCGATGAGCGATACGTCTTCTCTATTAACGCCATTCATGGACCGTATATAATATTCTCCTATGTGGAATACCAATAGGTGGAGAGATCGGAAACAGGTCAACCTGAAGGGATATCACACTTAATATCAGGACAAGGACAGTGGATCTGAAGGCAGGGGTATTTCATTGCTAATAGCATCTCAGAGTCAGACACAGCGTTCATAAGTGGACCCTAGATGACCATCAGTAGTGGACAACGAAGCGGCCGTGAACACTTCTTGCGTCATCAAAGTGAAGGGGAGGTAGCTGCACTCAGTCAATGAGACCTTCCATTTTACTGAGACTTCATGACATAATAAGATTATCAACTTCGTAAATGGCACTAGCAATTGCTTTCCCATGTCAGCCAGCTCCATTCTAATACACGGAGCAGTTGAAAGTGAGATTAACCCTACCTTTTTCACTTTTCGATCTGAGTTGATGTTGAATATTTTATGACTGCTATGCAAAACACTCCAGTCAGAAGCCTTTTACTGTACAGTGCCTGGATACAGCTACTTTCGTTCAGAGATCTGGCGTTCAACGATGACCTTTATTCTGTGGTGGTCATTAAACATTGACGACACTAACTTGTGGTACCTGGGTACATTTCTATATACTCGAGGTGAGTGTAACGCCCTCTGAGATTAAATCTGGGTCGGTACGACAGGAAAACTAACTGCACTGTGTGGATTTAAGTCAACTGGATAGAATTTTAATTATAATCGAAACGTTTTCACGACCTCACAAAGTTACATAATCTCAAATTGCTAGCAAGGTAATCTGTGTTCTGATATTTATGTCTGATGCACAGTTAAGGATTTCTTGAAACCACAGACATAAACAACGAATAGTCTCTCGAAGATTTTTTTCTGGCAGCGAGTGCGGATATTTCTCTGTATTCTTTCTGTGTGCAAATTCACATTCAAAATATGAATGATAGTCAGCACGATAGTTAGCTATTTCTAAGAAATCCGTGCGTACGCCAGCCTTATATATTGTTTCATGTTATGGAGAGTGAAATAGATGACTTACTTCTTAATTGATTCCAGGATTACAGTTTGATCATCAAGTTTATTTCAACAGCCACTGTTGAAAGCTTCATGAATTTGTATTAAAGTTTATTATATATTTTGAACGGCACAAGAAGATTCAATGGTGCAGCCATGATCTAATGATATAGGTGTTTCTTAAGTGGAAAGAAGACAACAAGTTCTCAACCATGGAGTCGACATGAGCGCTAAAGGGACTCGCCCTCGGCGATCATCGAGAACATGGAGGAACGAGACCACAGCCCAAGCAACAGCAACATCAACAGCAACACCAATAGCGACAACAGCAGCAGCGTCACGGAGGAATCAGTTCATCGCCTCTCGGTCACACCCCTTAGTTCCAGTGCCTGCCATCCTCATCTCCAGAAACAGCACCAGCTTAGAAAGTGATTCCGAACTTCTCACGAGCAAAGTCAGAACTGACGACGACAGAGACGTTGCTCATTGGTCAGATGAGTCACGTGGCTCACCAAACCGTGACAGGATCAACGATCTGACTAAAGGCACGCGACGCAGGGTCACGTGGCTGAACTCAGTCGAAGGTCGCACTGCTAACATTACCGCCAAGTTTGGCATCAAGGGAGATAATGACAATGGCGGAAAGGGGGAGGAGGGTGGAAATGGCGATAGCGATGAGGAGGACGAGAATGGCGCCTCTTTTGGTCGGGAAGTCGAAATGGACTTGCTCTCCCCTGACATCTGCTTTTATCAGGACTTAGGGGAAGAAGAGGAAGACGAGGAAGACGAAGAAGAAAAAGAGGAGGGTGGAGAAAAAGACGTGAAAGAGCAAAACAAACATGTTCAACGCAAACCAATTTTACCATCAATTCAGAAAAACTCAGGGCTTACCAGAAAACAATTAAAAGTGAGGAAAAAACAAAGAATGTCTGGAGCCAACTCTCCGAGACCCGGGAGGGCAGGTGCTAATAGGAAGGAGAGCCATTTGGCTCCAAGAGATCCCAGAGGGGGACACCTCTCAGAAAGGGCCAATTTGATAAGAAAAGAGGATACTTTCATTGTGACTGATCTGCTAAACAACAACAGGGATTTGAGTCCTAACGCAGATCTCAGGCGCAGGAAGGCCATGGCCCTCGCTAAAGCCAATGCCAGACACAACACTCTGAAAAGCAACAGCAGTAGCGAGCGGCAGTTTTACGATCGTTCCAATGAAGATCATTACAATTTCAGCAGTAGGAGTAATAGTGCCAGCAACAAAGCAAAACAGCAAAGAGCTTATATTGAGAGCACAGGGGCAGAACTGAAGAACGACAGAGGGGAGAAGATATATTTTCACTGGAAGGAGAATGAAGGAACGTCAAAGAACAATCATGTCATTTCTCAACGAGGACCTTCTGCACTGCGCCGTTTGTACCAGTATAAAAAGAAGCGTTTAAAACACAAGTCTAGCCCAACTTTGCTGGCATCTAAAAGCGCTCCTAACAAAAACGACTCCGGTGAAATTCGGGAAGATGCCAAACACGACAAAAACAGGAGCAAAACAGCAGACCAAGGACAAGAAGAAGGCAAGAAAGGTAAGGATGATAACTCTCAGTCAAATGGACCTGCTAGTAAAAAAGCTGGTGTATATAATAAAGCTCCCCTTGGACCGAACCGCAACCCACGAGAGGCTTTTGTAGAGGACAAAAACGATAAGACCAGCACGGTAGCCGAAAAGTCTTCCCTCAGCCAAAATCATTCTTGGCTCGTGTCAAATGCAGAAGAGAAAGGGAAGTGCCAGGCTATATCAAAAGCCACTGTTGGAACTGTACACATCGACTCTTATAGAGAGAATACAAAAACAAAAAATACTCAAGTTCATTTCGGCAAAGCCGGAATCAATAAAAGTTCAGTTAGACCAGGAAATCTCACCATTTCCAGTGCAGGAGAAGAGTCGGGGACGACTGGAAAATCGCCGAATGTTGTTCATTCTCAATCCAAAGCCGGGGGCTCGCACCCTCGCTGCGGCCCCAACCATGATGATCTACCACCAAAAGTGCCTCGTGGACAACCTGCCACCAACCAGGTGCCAGGCCAACACAACAGGGAAGTGTCTTCAATGACCAGTAATCGCCAACGAAACCCTGAGAATGGCGAGCGTAGTGTGGTTAACATCAGCTCTCTCCAAGCTTCTTCCGTGGCAACTGATGCCACTCAGGAAATGGTTAAACATGATTCTAAAAGCACGAACCATTCGCTCCCCGGGCCATCTGATAAAAATCACACCAATCATCAGGATTTCAGATCTAGTCACCGGAAGGGCCAGCAAGCGACAGGAAGTAGGGGGCTTATCAGTGGTGATCATCAAAGTGTGGAAAAAAATATCACTGACATGGCTGTTTCAAGCCATCGAAGCCATGAACTAGCAAGAGCTAATAGAACCAATGGTCAGAACCGTAATATAGACAGTAGTAGTGACGTCGAAAACACTGAACATGGGCGTGACGTTAGAAGGACCATAGCCAATCAAAACCGAGGCAATGGCAATGACAGCCATGTTTCAGCTCTCCGCTCAGAATTAGGTGTGTCCGCCACTGATGGGACAATAGCTGCTGATCGCTCAAACACTCGGGATAATGTGATTGCCACAATGAATAATCAAAGTGGAGCGCCGGCTCCCGTGAGCACTCAGCCTAATACAGGTGTTACTCGTAACAACAGCACAACAGTGGGCATAACAAACGCCGAGGCCAATGACGAGGGCCAATCAATCGCTACATCGCTGAGTGTGCCTCAAGCTGACAAAACGAATGGTGAAATAAAGAAACAGAACTCCGAACAGGCACGTTTCACGTCATGCAATGCCATCTCTGACACTATAAGTGCTGATGAGAAACAACCTCATTTGCCTAGTAGTCACACGTCACAAAATGGTAAGAAAACTGACTCGGAAGCATCCAACAATGTCGGAAATCGAACAAACGAAAATACGAATTCTGTCTCAAATAGTGAAATAGTAAAAGACATGAACAAAGATGAGGTAAAGAGAGAACTCTACAGTAAGCCTCAAACAGAGTTCAGTGATAACATCAAGAGCTCTAAAGATGGTCATTTTTCCAAGTCTTCCGAAAATATAGGCAGCACCACTAGTTCAGAGAATCAGGGTGACAACATGACGTCACCGCATCGATCTTCCAAAACGAATCTTGTTAAATCAACAGCATCAATGAAAAATAGGTCAGTGAAAGATGAGGAGGGCACGGCCGGGCGATCTGAGGCACAGAAGAGTGGCGCTCCTTGTGACAATGGACTTAATCGATATCTTGTCAACAAACCCATCGGGGCAGGTATCGGTGGTGTGACAAAGGACCCAGGCAACTCTGTTACTCAAATACAAAACAGTTCGATGCCATCAACATCACCCTCGCAACAGTCCGAACAAGGAAGCAAAGGGGAAGGCCTGCCGCATCAGGGGGCCAGCGTTGCTATGGTGACGAAAGAAATCAACAAAAACAGTGACACGGCTGATGACACAGGAAAACATGCGCTGCGCATGAACAGTTCCCTGTCAAGTATTCAGTCGGCACAGAACCACCAACAAGAGAATGCAGGACACAACAAGACCAATTTAGCTGATGGGCAGCAGGAACATTCACGTCATGCGGATTCCAGGAAAACCAACTCATATACTAATGGGAGCAGCACTTTTTCTGAGCGAGTGAACAAAAATAACACAGAGCATGGATTATTTCACAGCACCGCAAACGAGGGTTCAGACGAGCGACTCATCAATGACGAACGGGCGCAACAGTCGATAAAGGACTCGGGTGCAAATCCACTCTCCAAACTAAACTTGAATGCACTCGGTGACGGTGTGGAGGAAAATTCACCTCCCCTGTCAATTAATCGATATAACGACGACGTTTTACCTCCCAGCAAATCTGGAGAGGACAACGGTGCGTTACAACATAGCAACCAGACGCTGAAAGATGTGCCTTACACAAGATCGAACAACGCAGCGGGACATTTACAAAGAACGGTTGGAAAGGAAACAACTCCGCAGGATAGCCGGACCGAAACAAATGGTCATGAACAGGAAGCAAACAAATTTCTCGTAAATGGTGAGGACTTCAGTTCTAAATTGACGGCTGACAGCGTGTCGAAACCTTTGGCCAAAAGTGGATGTGGCAAAAAGGACGAGAAGGCTGTCAACTCAATAACAAGATCGATAAACAGTAGGGAAATAATTCATGATGAAAATCGTTCAGGCGACACAGAAGAACAAAGAAAGAAAGAAATCCACACGTTGAGTAATCACATACAGACAGATGGGCTACGGTATGGAAAGAAGGCTCAGGTGAGTCCTAACGCTACAGGGATCAACAACACAACAGTTAATGTCTTGAAGGTGAACGGTGAAAAATCGCGAACCACCGAATTTCCTAAACAAAGCATTCACGGTCTAGGCGCCAGAGCACGAAGTGAAGATACGTGGAATGGGACGGTGAAAACTAATGATATAAATGTGAATTCTTTGGTTCGTCAAGATCAGCAAATTTTTAATGAGAAGGAGCAACGCAGTACTTTTCAAGGCAAGCCAGGAAAACAAAACCAAGGAAGTTTTTATACCAGGTCAGAAAAGTCACAAGCTGGGATATCTCGGGACGTTAAGCCCTCTAGACCACCATTTCCCAACACCAGACTCAATGTCAAAGACCAGAGGAAGGAAACGAAGCCAGTGCTTAGTATGCACACACAAAATATTCAACTCAGAGATCTGCCTGTGAAACACTCGCCTTTAGACGCTTCATCCCTGCACCACTCATATCGCCAGTCAGGATTTGTGGACAACTCTCGAACTCAATACCAAGGGTGGAAATCTGAGCTGCCCTACCACCAAACCAACAGCAACAACAACAACAATAAAAACTATAAGAGCACAATGGAGGATAAACACGCTGGCAAAATACAACAAAATGGCGGAATGGGTCATAACAAAATGACAACTATGCCCAATCTTGCGGACAACAGACAGGTCAACGGTGCTATTCTACAGAAACCTGTGCTAGTCAGGCCCAAAACTGCAGGTCTGTCCGAGTTTGCTCAGTACGAAAGTGAAGATCTGTGGTCACTCAATACAGGTGAGGAAGAAGATGATCAGATACAGTTTATCGAAGGTGAGCAAGATTTCTTCAAGGTCTTTGGCTATGATGAGGAGACGGTTGAAATTCTCATGGCGACAAGGGTCTATCCTGCGCCTCAGACACTCACTCAGGCTGAATACATGAGCGGGAAACACAGATATCATCGCCAGGAGAATCCTTCAAAGTCTGTTAGGAAAGCCAGCCCTGGACAAAACGGGGCCTTTAATCATGGTACTATGTCGAATATTGTCAACGGGAGTGACGTCAGAGACCACAAAACTGATGGCATTATCAACGGTAAACATGGCGGTGACAACGCCATCTCTGTCAATGATCAAAAGAAAAGAGCTGCACTGAGAAAAACTAACGACCCTTCAAAGGAGAGTAAGACATTTGGCAAATACAATGTTGATTCGTTGAAAGACGAGTCGCACGGTAACCATGGTTACACAAATATGCACAGAAAACAAATCAATGGTGAAGCTCCAGCAAATCACATGAAAGCGACAATTGGGAACCCTGGGGTAAACAGTGTGATTGATACAGGAGGCAGTTCTCTTCACCACAACAAAAACAACGAGCATTCCAAGCGTGGCGTGAAAGTTCCTGTCGAGAAACAGAATACAAATCCAACCAAAGTGCCGATTATACATCAAAATAAACTGCCAGCGTCCAAAATGGAGACAAATCAACAGTCGGATACAGCTGAAAAAGACACCCCCAATGGTGGTAGTGTCGGTGCTGCTGGTGGTCATTCTGTGCCTGTGATCAAATTTTCGCAGGCAACACATCGCTTTCAACCACAACAACCCCAACCACTGTCGCCTTCATCAACAACAGCGGGAACATCTACATTGGTGCCGCAGCCAAGAACTCGCCGAAGGAACCACAGTGAGGCGGATATTCCATCGTCAAACTTTGACACTTCATTTCTCGACGTCAGTTCCGATTCGTCGGACAACGTTTTCAGTAGCCCCACAGCGGGTACGGATCCCAAAGCTCTTGGGAAAACGCACGGTTTTCAAACAGGACATCGGAACACAAATATGAATTATAAAACGAAAGAAAAAAACAGACAGACTGGTTCTTTGAATGCCATCAATCCTCCGAACCAAAGACATCAAGAGCCCATAGACACTCGTCAAACGAAACCTCGTGATATGGCTCGGGCGCCACAGTCCAAAGCGCACGACATGTCCAACAAAAAAGAGACAATGGTAAGCTCTAACCCCTACACTCAGGCAGCCGACCGGATAATGTCTCGTTTTTCAGATACAGAAAATTCCATTAACAGTCGCAACAGCAACAACAGCAGTAGTGACCTGAATGCCAGCCACGGCATCCCCAGCATAACAGGTCCCGCCACAATGAACAACAACAACAATAACAGTAACAACAGCCCAGGTACCAATTTGACTCAGGTCCACCCACAAGCCTTATCGAATGTGAAGAAAATTGCCGGAAGTTCCTCTCGACGCATGTCCCATCCAGTGGACAGTAGAACAACGCATGCGCAGCCAGGCACTTCCTTTCTAGCGTCCAGACCACGGAAATTGAAGCCCATAATGCAGCAGCCAGCTGTGGGACAGAACCAACAGTTCACTTCCGGGTTGAAATGACGTTATTCACTCCAGCAAATGGCCAATGGCTGTAGCAGAAGTGATACCAAATTTCAACTTTTTTTTTTAAGGACAGTATATCCACTTTGGAATCAAAAGTTATACATGAATTAACTGTCTGAAAACATCGCAACTGGTTACTTGTATATAGCAAATATACAGGGTGAGTTTCCAAAAAATGTACTATTCGAAATAATGCACTGTTCCATTGTCGAAAAACAAGATTAACAGTCAGGTGCATGGATGGATGATGTACTCACTCTCTCCTCAAAACTCAATGGTATCTTTGCAATTATTATGACCAATTTTTATTGAACCCTTGATCTTGTTTCTAAATCGATAAGCAGTGCATTTATTATCATACATTTTAAAGAGGGGGTACCTTTTTTGGAGACATCCTGTATAACATTGTACTAATAAGGACAACAGCATAAATCATGAAATGTTTCATTTCACGATATTGCTTTAGTATTTATGCACATATTTCCTGTAAAACAGTGCAAGCTTCTATTGAAATTTAACACTGGAAACAATGCTTTGTAAGCACTAGAATAAAAGCCTAAAGGTATTCAGCTTTGGCCTGAACTCAGTTCGCCCCCAACTTAGACAACTTTCCTACGGGCTTGAGAATAAACGCATGTGTTATATATAAATGGGAACGTATACTCCAGATATTTATATTCGAAACTGGTGCATTGGATGCTGAAATACTGATCAATATTAACAACTTTGTCACAATAAAAAGTGCACAGAACTATATTGCCCCCCCCCCCTTTCTTTTAAAATAAAGCCCGAAACATTATATCATATAATAAATTCCATTACTCCTTTTTTTCTTGTCATTTCTATGCTCTGCTGTTGATGTTGTGTTGTTATCAGTCTTGTTTATAATAATGTGTTCTCGCACCAAAACTGTAGACATTCGGTCATTCTCAAACTCATTCTTGTTGACCCGATTAGTTGTTCATCAATAACCCATGTAAATCAAAACTGTAGAATTTGGTCCACCAAAAGAAGAACAAAAATAAAATGAAAATTAAAAGCTATCCTTCTAGTCTCCAAAACTAATTCTTGCATCTATAGGACTGGAGGTCAATTCGACACGTCGGGTCTTCGCGTCACCTATGTCCGCATCATGTCAGACTGTACCAATTTGCACCAAAATTGGCAGATTTCTTCTGACCACAGAGCTATTGGAACCAGCCAATTTTGATGCAAACTGGTACAGTCTGACATGATGCGGACATAGGTGACGCAAAGATTCGACGTGACGCACTGACCCTCCAGTCCTATATTTATTTTCTTCAGAAATGCCTTCATTATCATAAAATCAGTTTACTCTCGCAGGAATTAATTTAGTTTTATATTTTCTCCATGATAATCATCGGCTTATTAAAATATATATATATATACATATATTTATTTACAGAACAAAGTGACACTTTGTCGTGTTTCGTCCAGTTAGTCTCGACAAAACGTTTACTTACGTCACACTGTTTTCTAACCAAGATGACAAAGTTTTCCTACAATAAATTGCAAAAAGAATTTTTAAAAAGCGAAAAGTATTACATCAGATCGTTTTGCTTTTCAGAATATTTATTTATTTTTTTGAAACGTCGACGTTTATGGGGGAATTCCCTTGTGATGGTTGTATGTCATATTGTGTGCTACAATGAGTCAAAAAATATCTCATTTCATGTTCATCGTGTGTGACATGACTTCTGCTAGCATCATCATCACCACAACCATTGTTACTATCATCGTATTGTTGTTATCTTAGTTTGATCCGAGAGTGATTGCACAAATGCCTTTATTTGCTGACTTTGTCATAAGGTTCACTTCAAGAAAATATAAATATGTATACATTTTGAACTATCTCACGAAAAAATCTTTGATTTCTATTTGATTTGCATTCTTTCTGTAACTTATTCAATCTTGTAAACGACACTGGCATGAAATTGTGGGTGAGTCGATATTTATAGCAGTATTTGAATGTCGAGTTTACAGTTTTATGGTATTGCTTTATCTCGGATTGTCAAAGTGGTTTTGACACTTTCTTCCTTTATATATTTTTTCTTCATGTTGGACAATTTTGGGAACATCAGCTGTAAAGAGATGAATAGTTTAATATGATATATGGAGTCAAAAAGACCAAGTTTTGACTTTTTATTTCAATTTCTATCAGTAACAAGTGCGCTAAAAAACTCTGAGAACGATCCACAAGATTGTGATGCTTTGTGGAAGAAAAATGAATTTCTGAGTATGTACTAACTTTTCACGTTTCCACTTGCAGTAACTATGCAACTATCGCTACCTATTTTTCAGTATTTTATTAATAAAGTCCTAAAAACATATTTTTTAATAAATAAATAAACAAAGAAACTAACAAATAAATAAATAAACAAAATAAATAAATAAATAAAAACGCACTGACTATTGCGATCAAATGGTCAAAATTGTTTCAGTGGTCAATTGCGACCAGGTTTTCTTCTTTGACCAATCAAATTGTACAGTTTGAATTGATTCGAGACATATTACACTTGTAGATTCTAGATTTAGCCTCTAGACACCAGAAGCGAGAAGTTCCACACCAGTCCAAGTGATTTCATAAAGGGTATGATTATTAGAGTGAGATTTAAGATTAGGGTCAGATTTAGAGCTAGAGTTGGGGCATACGTTAGGGTGAGAGACAGGGTGACATCAAGTACTCGAAAACGTTTACTTTCAATAGTAGGACCATGTGGTAGATTTTGCTATTTTGACCACCTGTTAGCAACAATCTAGTCCCAAAAAAATTGAAGTCTGAGTCAGCATGAAAACAGCCAAGAATGTAATCGAATAATGAATCTAATCTGTCCCCTCCCCTCCCCTCCCCCCCTCTCTCTCTCATCTTATTGTTTCTCTTTCTCTCGTTGGAATTACTCTCTATCTCTCTCTCGTTGGATTCAAAGTGAGTCTGGTACCGACAAAAATCTGCTAAGTCAAGAATTATTCATTTTTATTTGTTCATTCATTAATTTTTGTCCGTTTATTATTAGTGTCATAGTATATTTATTTGTGTTTTGCTTTGTTTTCTTTTGTTTACATGCCTTTTTATTTGTTCATTTGAATTATGATGATGATCATTATAATGCAATACCTACTTTTTTTTCAGTAACATTTCAAAATTTCTAATAGATTTGACTGAAGCAAAATGTATATATTGTAATTCAAAGAACTTTTTACGTTTGATAAATTTCACATGTAGATTATATATAGTATCACTGAACAAGGTATGAAAAACATTTTTTAAATTGTAATAACAAAAACCAAGTGCCAAGGAGTGCCATATTGTACACACTATCTCCCAAAATTACTCACGTTATTGTAGGAATGCGTCCTTCTACGTGTGGAAACGCTGTTAAGTGACGAAAATAATTTATTTTTGAGTTCATATAACCCATTAACTGTTTCATTTCATGAAATTACAAGACTGTCTCCTAGTTCTAAATGAAATGATTCTTAACCCTGAAGAGACAGACTTAAGAGAACAAGGTTTTTGAGGTGTTTGTATTTATATTTTTTTTCTTTTAACGCTTGGACTTGTTACTAACACTATGGTTCAGGCCAAAATACCAATAGCAATGTGGAAACTGGGCTCTCAGCAGCTTACAAAGGTCAGTAATTTTAATATGCAAGGGACTACAGAATGAATACATGGTGGTCTTGTAATCCTAGGGTTAATGTTGTTAAATTCAGTAGTGTGCGTCATAGGCTGTGTTTGGAACACGGTGTTCATCAGCTTCAACCTTTGAAATCATGTAATCCAATTATGCATTTAACCAATAATTAAAAATTTCTTTGTGAGTCAATAAACTGTGCATTTATTATTGCTTAAGTAGTGGATACATGTTTTGTTCATATCTTGTTTTGTGTTTCAAATTTTGAAAACTATCTTGGATTTGTTTGCCACAATAATTATCTTTATCTTTGCTACCGTAAGTTTAAATCTCGATTGTCTAATGACCAGACTGCCTGACTCGGGAACAGAAGTTCCTGGGAGAAAGACAAATTTTCTTAGCGAAAGAAAATTTACACACCTTTCTTGAGTCGATCCAGGTTTAAAAGAGTATCTGACTATAGATAGAGAAATTATTGTGAGATTGATAAGGATTTGTACCCCTAAAAGGCAGCCGCCTTGTGTGGAAGCTGAGGAAGCGCGTGAGTACCTTTGGGTCTATAGGCGTAATAATAGACCGAAAAGCATTGGGAGTCTGTACTGTACGGAAATAAATGCTATATAAATCCCATCCATGATCTGTTATTGTTATCTCTGTTGTCTAAGGAACATGTTTAATACACACACTCTGGTGGTGATGTCATGTTTGGATCTGGAGGTGCAATGCCCACCTTTTGTCACATAACATTTACCAACAATTGATTTTTAGCTGTAGTGCAACGGTGATGTCACTAGAAATTGCTGGAATGTCAAGGTACTATGATGACTTTAATATTTATCTGAGAGAAATGACAGTTAATGCTTTAAGGGATATGATATGATTATCATGTTATTACACCATATTCTGCTTGGAAAGGGACAATGCAAAGTATGATAAGAGAGTTTTGAACAAACCGGCTTAATGTTAATGACTAAAGAATGCTCGTTGAGAACAGAATAAACTCAGTGAATGTCATTTTCCAGGGAGTTAGTTCAGAATATGACACTTTATTAGAAGTCTATTTCACTCCTACAAGTATCAAACTGTCTATCTGATAAACGGCTCGGAATGAACTAGAACAAGGTTCTATCCAGAAACTCGAAATTGACCGACCTCGGGGTGAGAGGAGATATTACATATCACCTTTGAGTGTGGACAATGTCAGCGCAGAAGGATCATCACTTTTTTTTTTTTTTGTGCATGAAAGTAGAGCATAATCGTTTTTTTTTTTTTTCATCTATATAAATATCTCCTAAAGTGAAAACAAAATATCACAAGGCTCATTTTCTGGGTAGCCCAACATTTCAATAATATTTTTCATGTCATATAATACAGTAACAAGATGTTTGTTAATCCTACATTGTCAGTAAGCCTTAATTGTCATTTCTAGAATATAAATGAATATCTTCATAGAAACACTGACATTCCAGTAATTTTTTTTCTGACACTATAAACGTTAGTCATTTTGTTTATAGCTTGAACTATTTTTTGCCACCCTGTGATATACAAAGGTATTTCACCTGTTAGTTTTATGAGAGAACAATGAAAATTCGCATCTGTGGATGTGAGAATGATATTATACTAGCTGTACTATGTGAAACTGTGTGATTGTCGGTCAACCTCTGTTTGAAAGAGATGGACAAATGTCTGTGTTTTTATAAATGTTATATTTTGACCATGTTTACATCAAAACATGCAAAAGGAGATTGTAAATTGTGTAAATAAAACCTGAGTTGACACTTTATTACAGAATAGCTACATTGTGTTATTCCTACTCAACAATGGTCTGGCTTCTGTTATAAATCTATGTTTGTCAATGTAGTGTCAAATAAGACATAGTACCACATGCCTTTCATTATTTTTATACATATATATATATTTTTTTACGATGGCATCTAGAACTGTGCCATTCTTGCTTCAATTTGTGTGTGTGTGTTGTTTTGTTTGTTGATTATTGTTGTTATTATTTCTGTTGTTTGTGTTATAATTGTCAACCTAGTTGTTGTTGTTGTTGTTGTTAGTGTATGTGATGATTCTTGCCGATCGTCATATCTCAAGGAAAAAGAAAAACCCAATATTTTACAAGATACCGTCACAGACAGCCGCAGACGACGGAAACAAAAGAAATGGAAAGACAAATCGAAGAATGGACAGATGTAGAATAATGGCTGAATAATCAAAGGGCAGTGAAAGACAGTGAGGATTGGATGTGGTCAGTGACCTCATCTTCACAGACATGTCTAGGACATTGGTAGATGTCAAAGAATAGGTGACGGTAAAAGGATGATGATGATGATCATGATTGCCCTGAGAAAGAGCCAATTAGGTTCGAATATTTGGCTAAGGCACAACAACGTATTCACCTTTTACCATATCGAATTCTATATATTTTTATTTGCTTCTTTTGATCTGTTTGATTAGATGCCGGTAGATAGTCGTCTTATTTTTAAAGACGTTTTTTTGTAAATCAGTGACGATTATGCTAATAATGATTATGATTGCGCTGAGGGAGAGCCAGTTCGGTTTGAAAATTTGGCTAGTGATACCAATTGTTCAATTTCTACCATATCAAATTCTTATTGTTTTTTGCTTTTTTATGTTGATCAGTTGCCGATTCATAATGGTCTTATATTTTAAAACATTTTTAATAAAATGACGATGATGCTAATGATGCTATCACATTTTGATATTTACAAATTGAGATTATCCCGAAAAAAATAAATAAATGGAGAAAACATAATGAACAAAACAAGCCACGTAGTTCATTTCTTTTATTGTGATACAGATACTAAGGATGCATCTTTTGCAATGACATACACCATGAGGCAATTCGGAGGGAACACTCAAAACAAAACCAGGAATTGAGGGTGTGAAGGACACATTGCAATACCATGAGACCCCCAACAGTCGCTCATCGGAGTAATAGTAGACGGATAAAAAGGACTGAATGAGTAGGTATAGCGCTGAGGACGATGATGAGGGCAGAGGCAGGGAAAAAAGTATCTACACACAGTAAACATAAGTTTGTACTAACTCGCACATGCAAGAACGCGACTATGGAAGCGCCTGTTCGCGGGAGTTTGCGGAGGGGCAGATCCCATCTGGCAAAGTTATTTAATTATATGGATATATAACACATTCTTATTTTTTATGCACGGATACAGATATGATTGCATTCAGCGCGAGGCCTACCACCTACCTAAGAGAAAGGCGAACATCAGGCTACATTTAACGTTGCAGAGAGCCATATTATACAGACCTGGTAGCATCGTAACTAGGGCACTATTCACTCCATGTGTTATGACAACCATTCAGCTAGACAAACAAACAGCGCACACACAATACGGCTATAATCGTGCTGTTGCATTGCACAAATTTAACCTGCAAGCCACTCATGCCAGCCGCTCTGTTAGCTCTTTGGAGTTTTTCCTTTGTCTTTTTCTACTGCTAACTTTGGTTGTGGTCAATGTCTAGATCTTATATATCACAGGCATTCAGTTCAGACCTGGGATGCTAAGATAGAGCTGAAGAATTACAACTGCTCTCTTCTAGAGCAACATCTCATTTTCTCTTACTCTTTCTCTTTCAGAAAATAACACACACACACTTGCCTCTCCCCTTATCTCTTTATCTCACGCTCTCTCTCCCCCTTTTTTTTCCTTCTCCCTCTCTCTATCTTTCGCATTTTTTCTTCTTCCCCCCCCCCCCCTTCCTCCTCCAGACCTCTTTCTTAAATCGTATTATTTACCAACGTTGGGAAAGTTTAGTCATTGAAACGTTACAACAGCCTTATCAGCAATTCAGTCCAACTGTATTTCCGTAAGAAAATACGCAGTTACATATTATGCTGGCTAAATTTTTCAGAAATATCGTCATTATAAAAAGGTAATGACAAAAACGTTAATTATTAATCAAAATAAATTTTGAAAAACACAAACAAAATAAAACAAAACATGAAACAGAAGAACAATAAATATGGCGGAATCCTAAAATCTTTGATTTATCCACTGGGTTTCTTCTTCCCAACCTCAAGGTTAAGTGTAAACAGGCTATTTAATTGGGTATGCCAGACTAAAATTTCAAAATACGATATCTTTTATCTATTGATCTGTTTATGGCTTCTAGTGTTTGAAGTAAATCAAATTATAAAACAATTTGGCATATATGTATAGCTTGGTTTGTTCGAATGTATCTTAAGGAGGGGGGCGGGTCCTGAAATGTGGATTTTGCTCAAAAAATGCGATTTTGGGTTTTTGTTTTCTCTTAAAAGG
>JBCEWB010394927.1:0-20694 GCA_039654565.1 Peronia peronii
GGCTTAAATTTATTTCTTTTGTATCTAGTGCTATGTAAGTTTCAAATGTGTGCATGTTTCCTGCTGTGTGTAAGAAAGAGAAAAAATCTAAATAAGGTTTCGTGATTTAGTCAGGGTTGCCAACCCTCCCAGAAAAACCAGGATTTTCTCCGGATTTCAAGTGAAATCCCGAGCACGCGGAAAGTGCTTAAAATCCCAGGTTTCTCATAAATTAAATAATAATAATAACAAAGAAAAACACCGAATTAGCAAAACTACGACCTTTTTTGCTTAGTCGCAGGTGTGGCATTCAGAACATAGTGTAAGTCTATGTTTTTGATCAGGCTGTTATGTTCGCTGTCACAATGAAACGGAGTTTTGCAGTGCTCATGGTGAGGTTATGCACACGAAGTAATTCCCAAGCCAGAACAACAGGCGTTTGTGTAATATTACGGCCCAGTTGGACGGTCTCACCCATACATGTATCTAGATCTATTCTAAATCTACAGGTCTGTCTAGTACTGTGAGCATTCACTGGGCTTCTGGTATTACCCAGCCCCCTCTCTAGATTTTCTCACTCCATATAGTGAAAAGTAGGTAAGAGGGTGGCATCTTATGCGGTCTTGACCTATGTAACTGGCCCAGTGTCTGTCCGGCTAGTAGGTTCCCGAGTTCAAAGGACAAAAGCTGACCAGCCGTCTAAGGAACCTTACAAAGTGCAGCAAGTTCGATGTCACACAGAGATGGAACTAGCACAGATTTCTCATCTTCTATCCAACCCCACTGTCCTTAGCATTACACCAAAACCAAACATTTTGAAGAAACATTGTATTCCATTAGGCAGGAGGGGGTGGTGGTGGTGGTGAAGGTGGTATAGAAAGGTGGGAGGAACAACGATGTGGTTAATGTTATGCCATATCCTAGACTGATATATTCGATCCCAATCATGCTGGAATTCACCATAAATTCCACTCTAGTTTTTACATTGTACTTTCACTGTCATATTTTATATTTATATACCATATATGCACATGATATATATAGATCTAGACCAGAATATTCTGTGGAGTTTACTTTCATCAGACTATGATAGACCAAGAAATTAATTGAAAATACATGTAGTGACTGAATTTTTCAGTACATATTTCCAGGGTTTACATTATTTAGAAATACTGTGCATTTGACAATATGAGTAAATAACTGCTGTGTGCATACATTTTTTGATTGGATACTGCAAAACAAGTTATAGCATCGGATTATTCTCAGTATAAATTCCTGTTTTCTTTTTAAGAGAAATTCCAGATTTGACCATGATGGGGTTGGCAATCCTGTGTAGTACATAGTACATAATCAAGGGACAAAAAAAAACACATGGCTTATTGTCACAGCTTTGTAATGGGTATATATTCTTTTGCCCACCTGAGCTTTTTGAATCCACACTCTGGCAAGTTGATGCCCTAAACACCCAAAATGAAAAGCACATTTAAATGTAAGTCGCGCCTCCATATTTTCAATTGATAATCTTCCTTCTTAACAATATCCTTCATGACTGGTTCAGAAATAAAGTACAGAATCTCCCAAGACATCTCCTTCAGTTACAAGATAAGCGTAAACTTCCAGTTGTATATGTTTTATAGCAAACATCCGTTCATCCCTATAGACTGCATAAATTGTGCACAGGTATGCAGATAAATTTTATTGATGTCATCCATCCACCCATCCATCCGTCCATCCATCCATCCACCCATCCATCTATCCATCCATTCATCCATCCGTCCATCCATCCATCCATCCATGCCTCCGTCCATCCATATGTCCATTATTCTGTTGATTCATATGCCCATCCCATCCATCCATCCATTTGATCAGTTTCATCCAGCTATTTGCCTGTTCATTCCTACATCCACTCTCTTACTCCTTCATATGCACTGTGCACAGGTGAATGCTGAGACTGTAGCAAACCAAGTGGAGCTGATGAGAAAAGTCAGCAATTTGAATGTTCTCACTGATAGCAACAAACTGTTGAGGGATGAAAGAGATCAACTCCTCAACTCAAAACAGGAACTGGAGTCCAAGGTGAACTTTTTTTTTTAATGTTTATCACACATAATGTAATTTTTTTAAAATGCATGTTGATAGTTTGATTTATTGTGTAGTAATTTTATGGATTTGTGACTGAAGTGATCGATTACAATGTTTGAATGGAATATCTGTTTGTGTGCAAAATAGATTTTCAAAGGAATAACTTTTTTTTTCTTTGTTAGTGTTTATCAGTTGTTTAAAGTTGTACTTGCTACCGTGAGGCTGTACAGAATGGAGAATTTAGTAGCCTGCTCTTAAAGTTTAAAATGATTTCACAAAGTTCTGTTGGTTCTATTCTGGCACTGAAATAAATGCTTCATTACATCTGTGGTCTAATTGTAAGAACAGACATTGCTTGTTGTTGTTGTTATTGTTTTGCTTTTGTTTACTTTTGACTTTTTTATATTTGATCATTATTAATTTTTTTTTTTTCCAAAACATCTTGAAAAGTCCTCATTGCTCATTGTACATCTAACACATATTGAACCTTAGCAAGCCATTATTTCTGTCTCCTTGAAAGGTCCGAAAACTGGAGTCTGACATTGAGCCATTACAAAACAGCATGCGAGAACTGGAATCGGAGAAAGAGTCTCTGACTGTGGAAAGAAAGACTTTGCAAGAGGAAGTGAATCGCTGGAAGGACCGAGCGTCAAAGCTGATAGAACAGAGCAATAAAACAGATCCTGAAGAACACAAACGCCTCACGTATGTTCTTGATATTATTTTTTCTTTATGATATTCATCTGTCTTGAGTGAGCACAACTGATAAGTTCAAATTTATGAAATGCCAAGTAACCTAATTCAGATCTTGGAGTTTTAGGTCTCGTAGCTGCATTCCATGTTAGAGGAATGCTACTAGGATCTTGTATGTTAATGCTCCAGGTGCAAGCAAAAATGTACAAATTTGATCTTTTTACATTTTAGAAATAGTGCTGAACCAGAATATTACTTCCTGAATGTAAAGTTTTTTAATGAATTTTTTTGTAAGCTTTAAATTTTGTTTCTTTTTTTTGTTTTTTTTTGTTTTCATCTGAAGGTAATTTTAAGTTCATCAAAATTTTGTACACTGAACTCTTCACAGGTTATAAAATAAATCTTCATTTTTGTCCCGCAGTTGTGTGATTTTGAACATGTCTTGAAACTTTCATGCCAGCTCATCACTGCACGTCCTTGATTTTTATCATTAAAAAAATTGAAATTTTATGTCTATAGCATGGAATGTAACTGTATGTGCTGAACCTAAATAGTTTATGTTTCTATCTGTTGCTTCAGACAAGAGAAAGAAAACATCAGGAAACAGCTTGGCCAAGCCAGAGAGGAAAATGTCAAACAAAAGTAAGTCTTTGATGTGTTCTGCACCCAACTTCAGTCACTTGAAGACTTCAGTCACTTGATATTACATGTTTGAGTCATGTCAACAATCTGCATTTAAATTAACTCTCTCCATACGAAGCAAACACATGGCCTATGTATTAGCATCTGATTACCCATCTTGTATCAGTTGACAAAATTTTTGTAAAACAATAGCTGATTTTTAAAACAGGATTTTTTAAATTCTAATTTTCGGATAACCGGAATAATGACTTACAAATATGAGATCTTATGGGCTTTTGGTTGCAAAGTGTTAATTATGAGGGAATGAAACCTTTGCATTTGATTTGCACATTTGTTGCTAGTGATACTTAATCACAGCATAAAGGCTAAAGGAGTTGTCGGTTATTGCATTCTGTTTTCAAAGTGCATCAGTTTCTGAGCTCTGTGAATTGAAAGTAAACTATATTTCACCATTCATTACAGAAATAGTTCATCAGGCGTATTACTGATGGTTAGGAGCAACTTTGCATCAAAAGCTATTTGTCTTATCTATCTTTTCAGGGCAGAGCTGAATCGCCTCAACAGCGTAAATATCAACTTACAGTAAGTACAATATTCATGTTTCAGTCAAAAGATCACTTCAACAAAATTGCTCTAACATGACTTATATTGTTTGACAAAGTTTTTTGCACCCCTTCAAATCTTACAATAACACAGTGCCTGTAATCTGGAAAACAGATTTTGTAGACTTGTGAATTTTGTTGCTTAAATTGAATGTGGGATGAGTTCAGAGAAAAATTTAACATTTAAGATCAGTCGTCAAGACGTAGGCCTTTTCATGTATAAACTATAGATGTTTTTGTTGGATTGGTCTGTCATTTTTTTTTTATGTATTTAGCAGCATGTGAAAAGGTATAAACTGCATCTGGATAAGCATTTTAGGAAAATTGCATTCCGAGCCTTTCTTCCCCTTAAGAGGGAGACTAATTCTTGGACACTAAATGTCCATGGGATCAAGATACTGAATTTTTTTTTCTTTTCTCAGGACTGAAGTGAACAATCTGAGGCAAGAGAACACCAAGACAAGGTAAGCTGACACCACTTGGCTTGATCAATTTCTTGATTAGTTTTGTTCTTAATATTAGCGGTGGTTGTTTTGATGTAGTGAAGCAAACAGCTAGCGAACATAGGGTTTAGTACATTTTTTACCAGGCATAATGATCATAGATGTTTCTTTATTGATAGGATAAATGATTGTTGCAGGTTATGAAGAGGTCAATGTTTTTCTCAAAATAGGCTGACTTTAGAATGTCAGAAAAAGCTGTTTAATACAGGATCTGCAGCAGGTACATTATCTGAGACAATAATATATCATAGTCTCAGTTCAATAATTGAAAAGTTATGTTCAATAAATTTACATTTTTCAAAGATGGTTTCAAGCTGCTTACTTCAAAATAATGTGACAAAGATGTGTAATTATTAAATATATGGACCTTTGTTTGCTGTTGAGGCCATTCATATGTGAGAAACAATTGCATTCCTTTTTGGTGTGCAGTTCACAATGTAAATTGTGCGGTTGACTGCTTCATGACAGTTGAATTCTCACACCACAGCCAAGAGCGAGACATCTTGAAAAAACAAATGGAGGCCAAGACCAAGGATGTGGAAGAGAAAAATAACACAATTAGTCGTTTGAAGCTGATTGGACGAAAGTACAAAGAGCAAGCAGAGAAGATCACCAAAGAATTAGAGGATGTAAAGGTCAAGGCAGCAGGTCAGGAGTCTGACAAGGTCAATGTGGCGACACTGGAACAGGTGAGAATGAGATACTTGTGAAAACTTGAGTGTTGTTTTGAATGTCCAACTTTAGTTAATTTCTGATAGCTGCCTCAGAATAAGTCGGCATACACCTGCTGTTTTTTGTTTTTGGTACGTGGTATTACTACATCAGATCTTGAGATTTGAATTTTATTATTTTTTCATCATCACATTATGGGGGTATCTTGTTGTTTTTAAAGTAAATTTTGACCTTCTCAAGCCAGAGTTAAAAGAAAGAATCGTGAAAGAAGATCAGGCAATTTTGGGATGATACAGGATGGTTGTACGCCTTCCTTCACCTTTTTGTGAAAAGATCCACCTATATTGAGAGTTTCCTGTAGAATCGCAAAGAGAATCTTTGAGGAGCAGTCCAGGTCATTATGCTCCTGGCATCTGCAACTGCTTGACGGAAGCTTTCTGTCACAGCCACAGGTTGGCACTTTTACAGATAAAAAGAAAAATTGCTGAAGAGCGTCTGTCATATGGGTCCTGAAGGGGCTAGGTTAGAATTCCAAGAAGAAACATGGATGTTTCAGCAACAGCTGCTAATTCAGTAGAAAAAGTTTTTTCCACTTTTGTGTGTTATTCAGTTTGATTTCTCCTGTCAGACAATTGCTGAACTGCGACGGACTATCACGGGGAGCAGTGCCAACATCAGCTCCCTGGAGGCCCAGCTGACCGAGTCGCAGAACGAGGCCCAGGCAGCCATCAAGAGAGCAGAGCAGGCACAGGTGGAGACCAACTCGCTGAGAGAAACTGTGGCTACTAAAGAACAGGTTCGAATTTTGCACCAAGATCAGTGAGAGAAAATCCTGCATTTTTCCCCCCTTGATTACCAGGGATGTCATACTTCCATGAAACATAAGTACTTTATAGATACATTTAACTTCAATGTTCTAAAGTCACTATAAGTGCTGTGTGGCAAAAAATAAATAAATGATAGAAAATTTTTGTACTCTTTCATGTAAATAATTTGACACTCCTGGATTACATATCACAAATGACACTTTTTTAAAATTGATATTTTCCTTTTTCGTACTCACTGGGAGAAAATGTGTTCACATTTCAAACTTACATGACACAAGATACAAGAGAAATAAATTTGAGGGTAAGAAAATGAGCAAGAGTGTTTTTTTTGTGATGTGTAATCAAGGAACAAAGACTCATGACGTTTTGTCACATCCTCACTAGCATTAACTCTACACTTGCACAATATGGAATAAAATATTTATGAGAGAAGACATATACATATAGTTCAAACATTTGATGTCAAGCAACACTGTATTGCTTTGCCTTGTTCTTCTGTTTCCTCACTCTGTGACGACCAAAAACTGTAATGCAGCATTTACCGGTTGCCCCAGATTTTATCATGAGAGTATAGGGCTAAGTGAAATTCGTGAACAAGAATTCTGTTCCAATTATCTAGAGGAAAGAGAATTATACTAAAATTTCATCTGCTGTGAGTTTTGTCTTGGGATTAAAGAAATAGAGGTAAGTGAAGTGAGGAAAGGAAACTTTTCAGCTGTCCAAACTGCCTATTTGTAGATTTGTTTAGTAATGTATATACCAGCACACACAGAGTTTTTGCTATTTTATGGTATTCTATATATATATATATATAATTTAATAGCTACATTTTCTTGCCTGAAATCATGTTTTACAAGCTTATTGATTATCACAAATGATATTTGAATGGTAGTAGCAGATATAGATCATTATGAACATGATATAATTAGGATTTAAATTTTTAAAAAGAGACATCTATATGAATGTGCTTTTATTATCTTTCAGATGACTAGTCTAACATAATCAATTAAACACATCAGGAGATCTTGTACTGAACAGTGTGGTATTAAATGTTAACTGGTTGATTACTGCGACTTTGGCACAGAAGCTACTGAGAGCCAACACATCGGCTCGGTTTATTTTTCTGCTTTTCCAGATTCGTGTTTCAGTACTTCAATATTTAAATCCAAATCATATTCTACATCCAATTCCCTTTCAAATGGCGTATAACATGGTCAGTTTTGTGTGAAAGGGAGCCAGTACTGGAAATTTAAAAATTCTAACATTGCCAAAAATTTGACCTCTTGAAACGGCCCGGTCAAAACATGAAAACAATCCAGTAGTCAAAGAGTTAAACAGGTTCACCAGTGCCTAGATGAATTTAGTGGTTTTTATCCTCTCTCCTGCTTCAGGAATTGGCTGAGGTCCAGGAAAACACCAGAAAACTGAGAGCTGAGGTGGATGATTTTGAAAAACGCTCTGCTGAGTTTGAGAAGAAATTGGCTCAATCTCGCCAGGTCTTACAAAATGCTCGTAATAAGATGATGACTCAGAAATCACAAATGGAGAAGTTGGACGCAGAGAACAAAGAACTGAAAGATGCTATGGCTGTTGCTCAGAGTAGCTCAGGGAGTGGTAAGTTCCGTTGTTTACTTAACAGGACAGCAGTGTGATAGTGACAGTTTACGCAAAGTGTATTGTAGTTTAAATAATACGTTCATTCCTGTTCCATACTTTTGTAGTAAAAGTGAGGTGGAGAGCTGCAGATGAAGTGTGATGACCTTTGGAAAAAATATGATTGTATACACGTATAGTTAATGGTATGTTATAGTATGTGGTTATATTACTAAAACTCTTAGTGAATTACACTCGTTTCACACAATGATTGTCCTGTTGTAGTTAAATTGAAGACATATACATAATATCTCTTTTCCCAAAATAACATTTTATCTCATTTGCAAATGTTTATTTTATTTGTTTATTTTATTGTTTAGTCAGGCATTCTAAATATTTATCAATTTCTATGTAGAACCTAATGCAATGAGGAAATTGGAGCAACTATGAAGGATATCATGGACTTTTATCATTCTGTACAGTAGTGATATGGTGTACTTACTCAAAGTTGTCAGATGTCCGTTCTAGACAGAAACTTATATTTAGTTCTTCAATATTTGTTGATTGCCCAAGAACATATTTTTTTTTTTTAATGACTATGTAGTTGATTAAATGTTTCACTTCACAAGTGGGGCAAACACACCAGTGAAGACAGAGAGACTGAAAATTGACATACTTTTTTTTTACAAAGCCAGTTGAGATCTCTAGCTAACTGTATTAGTCAGTTGAACAAGGGACTTTACCTGTGTTGTCTTTACCTGCAGAATCAGATCAGACCAAGGCACTGAAAGCTCAGTATGATGCCAGGATAGCCAGCCTGGAGAGAGAATTGAGGGAGTTGAGGGGCAGTACCAGTGCTCAGGCAACTTCAGATGCTCAGCTGGATAGACTGCAGATGGAAAACGTGGAGCTCAACACTAAGGTATGTTACGAGGTCTGCCTCAAAAATAAATTTCCCTACCCACATTTCAAACGGCATTGAAGATAATCTCATCAAATTTGGAACAAGGTACCTTTGTTATGTTAGCTATTCAACGTAGTCACTGTCATTGTCCAAGCACTTCTGCCATTGACACAACCAGCTTTCAAAGGCAGCAACATATGTCTCTTTGTTCAGCATTCTAAGAACAGCTTTTGTGGCCAAAATAATGCCTTCCCCTGTCTCAAACCACTGTCCCTGAAGGTGTTCTTTCATTTTAGGGAAAAGATGAAAGTTACAAGGGGCCAAATCAGGAGAATATCGTGGGTGATTCAATATTTTCCGCCTATACCAAGAAACTTTAGATGCACATCACTCATTGTTCCTTTACGTCTTGATTTAGCAAATGGGGCACCCATATAGTGAACGTCTTGTTTTTGTCAAGTTTGTCAGTCAAAATGTTACGAACCAAATCAGAAGAAATAGGAATTTCATTTTATTTCCTTGCATGTTTGCTTTTTGTCTTCATCAATGGTTGTCTTTACAATATCGATATTTGAATCTCCACATGCCGTCACAAGCCTCCCAGGTCATGATCCTTCCTCAACACTGACTCTTCCCTGATGAATCTTACTTACCCATGATTCTACTGTTTGAATAGTTGGAGAGTGATCTCGTAAAGCAGCTAATAGATCTTGATGAATTTCTGGTGGCTTTTTTCCCCGAAAGAATAGAAAATTTTATTACTGTTCTGATGTCATATCTGGAGATGATTTTCTCAAAATGTTGACATTCATTTTGCTGGTTAAACTCGTGGAAGATCGTGTAAACAAACCCCTATAACTTTGATTCCGTTAAAGGCAGTGCCGCAAAGTTTTTAATGGCGATTTTGTTATTGTTGGTGTTAATTTGTGTGAAGTTTCAGGCATGTAGTTTATTATTTCAAGATTTTACAAGGTAGGGGAAGTTTTTGAGACAGACCTCGTATATCAGCAAAACTCTCTCAGTATAATATCTCAGTGGTATTTGCTCAGTAAAGTGAATTGCTCAATCCATCTCAAAAATTCCTCTTGTTAAAAATTTGTCAGCACAATCTGTCTGCCTTCCGGCAGTTTGCAGGATTTCCCGTACTTCTAATTCACTCCCCGCCCTCTAGTACTGTAGTGAACAGAATTTCCTGTATTCTACAGTGTTGAATAAGTGCACAGTTAGTTTTTATTAATTTTTGCCATTTCCTGACATGTCCGTGTTCTGAGTACTGCATGACTGACACTGATTACATGTATTTAGATTCACTGAAAATTGAACAGTTTTCACCATTTAACAAATTTCTTCAGAGCACCATTCAGACATTGCCAGTGAGGGTGGATAATGAAAGCAAACAGAAGCTGTGTGGAATTAATATTGTGAATTTGACACCCTGAGAAATAGTATGTATTTGTTCTTATTTGGCAACTTCCATAAAAAAGCTGAAAATAGAATAGTAATTTTGATAGCTGTTTTCATTGCACTACTTATGAGCTACCTCTGAGATGCAATTTCCCTGTGTTTTCATTGTGATAGGTTCAACAACTTCAGCGTCAACTGGAGGCAGCCCAGCATAAACCAGGTCCACCACAACAGCCAGTGGCAGCCAGGCCGGCCAGCACAGTAGGGCCCAGGTAGATTTTGCTCAGTGGATTCCTCAGTCTCTCAGTCTTCCTATATCCATCACATAAAGCCATGGGACATCCTGTGGCTCAGTAACTGCTCTGTATCTCCATCAGTAAAGCTGCTGAAAGAGTGGTGTTTTTTTTTTTTTTTTTTTTAATACAAATTTGCCATGTGGCAGATTTTATGGAAACTGATAAGTTTTATTAGATCTTCAGACATTGATGTATTTCTTAAAGCTTGCTTAGATTTGGTATTTGCTAAAGTTTACAGATATTAGCTGTTTTCAACAGCTCATTCTAACTATTGGCAATGATGAAATTGGTTAACAGTTTGTGGGGACTTTATGAATGCTTTAATCTTATCAGTCTGGAAACCTGTTTGGATAGGGTCATATTTCTCTTTCTTTTCTTCTTCACTTATTTTTCATTTCTTTGTAATGTTGTGTTTGAAAATGCACTTTAAGTCTTCATTTTGTTTGTTTATTTATATTTTGAAAATTGTCTTATATTTTTTTTTTCTTTTTTGTGTGTGTGCTCTGATTTATTTATTAAGATTAGTTAAGAATCTCTATGAAAGAACTTCCCCTCAGTACTTCATGGTATAAGTAATGCAATTGCTCTATTGTCCTCTTTTCAGCACAACTTCCAGTGATGCTCCTAAGACTGCAAACATCAAACCCATGGCCACAACAGTGTCCACCTCTCGCCAGACGGTGCCCATCACCTCCCACAGTCCAGCCGCTGTGAAAGCCACGGCCAGCATTCGACCAATGGCCATCTCCCCAACCACAACAAGCCAGACATCTACGGGCACACCTACAGCCACGGTTATGCCAACCACTGTCAGCCAGCATGACTCCTCAGAAGGTGAACATAACAATCTATGCCATATGTTGTTGCTGTGAACGCTATCTCTGCCAGAAAATAGCCGCCTGCAGTTGGCTGAAAGGCAAAAAGAGAGCGTAATATATCTCTGCTTGTTATTGAATTACTAATGCAGTAGAGGAAAAAATATGAAAGCTGTGAGCTGTTATATAACAGCTGTTTATTTTTAGCACATCGTAGTAACAAGTAAACTGTCCAGTGAATCTCATGCTCATTCAGAATTAATTCCTGATGATTTTCCTTATTACAACATGAAAAAAAAAAATAAATAAACACAGAACTTCAACAAAGTTTTGCAACAGTCACTTGAAAAGAGAATTTTTTGTAGTACAGGAGTACTACGTTTCATGGTGTAGGCCTCAGCTACAAGTCATTTGAAAAGTAAAACATTCCATCAATCATCAAATTGTTTGAGGACATTTGTCTTGCGCCCGGTCAAATGAGTCAGAAGTCGCGCCAGGCAATTTTGAGTTGCAGCCGTTTTTATCTATTTTCTGACTCAGATACCGAATTTTTCTTTTCTTTTTTTTTAGGTTAAAAAAGGTTACATTTTCATTTTGAGAAAGAAAGAAAAATGTTGGTATCTGATTTGGAAAATAGTTAAAAACGGCCCTAGATCGAGATCGCTCGGTGCGACTTCCAACTCATTTGCCCTGGGCACAAGACATTTAGCAGGGATGTCAAACTTACGACTTTAGTCGGAATTCCAATATTTCTACTTTTGGCCGATCAACTGCCAACTTTGCAGACTCCCCAAGGCAATCATGGTTTTATAATAATTTCTAATGCAATATAAGTCCAGAATGATAGCAGTGGAGCTGGAAGTACGATAGAAATTCGTGCATGCTTCGGCCAAGAGTCAAAGTGCTGCTCTGCGGTTGTTTAGAGATCAAGATCGAAATTGGTAGCGCTTAGTGTAGCTGAGAACATGCAGGTCAGTGGTCACATAAGACTTGGTGGAAAATCAGCTCATCAGAGTACCGACAACAACAAATAATACGCACATGGTCTTAGAAGGGCTAATGTATGAGGACAATGTTTCACGATCTAGATTTAGACATATAGTTTTATGTTGTAGATAGGAAAATTTAATTCTGGAGCATGATATGGTGTGAATCCCTTGGTCCATTCCAGACAATCTGCCAGGACCGTCAGGCCTCCAACAGTCCAGCTCCGGTCAGTCCACCATTCCAGCCGCCTCGGTCTCAGGACGAGTGCAGATTGTGGAGCCACAGGTCGTCATGGAGTGGAACCCAGACAACTCAGGTCAGTGTGCCACAGCAAAAGCTCACACTTCAGACAATGTTATCTCATGAATGGAAATGTCTCCTTATAATGTGAATGATGTTACTTTATCATAATAAGCATAGACAAATTAACCAGAGTTAGTGTAACAATCGCTAAAAATTAACTGAAATAAAAATGACTTTTTAGGTCTATTTTTAAATTATTTTTTTTTTATTATACAAATAAAACAGACTTGAGATCTTGTGACATTGAAACCACACCATTCATTATCATTACTTTAGCTTTTAGAAATTCAGACAAATTCATTACTTTCTGCATTTTACTAAGTATAGGTTGATCATTTAGAGAAAGTGCTCTCTCTCACCAATACAGGCCCCTCAGAGCAAGCAGAAGAAAGCTCCACCAATCAGGCTGTTGTCACACCCAACATCCAGGAGACTGTCACCCAGGTGGTGAACCCTACCATAGCAACACCATCCACATCTGGTGCCAGCGCCAGTGGTGCTGCTGAAAGTGTCCCGGCACAACCACAACACACCACTGGTGTGGCCCTTGGGAAACGAGCACGGGAGGATGAAACGTAAGGAGATGACGGACGCTTTAGATTATTTAGACACATTCACTGTGTTGAAAATGTTGTCTTTGGGGATTTTTATGCTCTGATTCTGACAATATTTAAGTATTTGGAAGAAAACATACAACTTTGTCATCAGTATTTTATACTTTCATGGAAATAATCATTTTAGCATAATAACTATTGATAACAATGTTCATTCATTCACAAGTTACTCATAAATGTAGTGGTAACAATATTCATTCATTCACAAGTTACTTTTAGATGTATTTGTAACAGTATTCAACTGTTGCTAGATTTCCTTCCTTTGATTAATCAATGATGTCCATTGCTCATTTATACAAATAATCATTTTATTATGCATAGAAATTAATAAAGTATACTCAGTATGGCAGTTGGATAGTAAGTTTGTTTTTCTCTTACTAAAAGGATGAAAAAACACTAGCCATTTTTGTATGTTATTCGTACAGAAATCTGTAAAAGTTTTGCATTACACTTCATTATGAGGTGAGCCTCGCTTTTTTTTTTTTTACATCAATCATCTATTTGCAGCTTCCAGTCTGAAGAAATGGACCAAAAGAGAGCAAGATTGGCTAATCAGGTAGGATTTTTGTTTTTGTTTTTTGTTTCACCATGTCTGTGTTTCTGGCACCATATATTTTTTCTGTGTTTTTTTTTTTCAATGTGAGGAGCTGTGGAATTTTATGGTTGCAATGCTCTTTTTCTTGTTGTAAGTTTCTTTGCATGGGTTTACATCATGACACACAGATTTTATAGTAGAAATTTTTTTTATGCGAAAAATGACATATAGAAAAATGATTTCTAGACATCATCCTTCTGGTGTGTTAATATCTTCAATTAATGAACTATTATTTTCTTTTAATTCGCAATGGCAGTAAACTCAATAAGAACTTCTTATTTGACATGCCCAATTGATTATGTAGTACTCTAGTTTCGTGACGATATTTAATTAGAAGCTGTCGAATTACCACCTAGTTGCTTGAAAGAATTTCTTTCTAACCATTCCTACACTAAAATTAAGGCAACATTTTAAGTTCTTAATTATTATGATTAATATTTTACCATTAAATTTTTTAAAAATCATCTCAGTCATAGATTTGGTTCCTGCACTACCTTTTGTCTAGGGGCAATCTTTCTGAGAATAACAGATATTTGGCAAACTTCACTGACTTCAGCATAGAAGAAATAGCAGAATGAGTCTGTATCATAGTAGTGCAAAGATTATATGTGAGGTACTTTGAATAAGCCTGACAGTTATTAGACAGTTATTCTATCAAAAATAAAATTCAAAACAAAAACCCTGAGCACAGCCTTCTGAAAAGTACCTCTTAATAAAATAAAAATGTACACCTTAATTGAACCCAAATAAGTCTTTAATGTGCATGACAGATAGATAATATCAGTGTTTAATGAAGCACATTTTATAATAAAAAAAAGTGGTTTGTTTTGGACATTGTGTCAACGTTAGTTATAAATGCTGATAAAGCATTTTTTTATATTCATTCTACTGAAAGATTTTAATGAAATGTCTTGTTTTTGTTGAGATATAAAACCCTAACGCAGTTCTTGATATTAACTAAAGGTCATGGTACAGGGTTTGCCAGAATTCATGATTCGCATATTAGTTGTTAGCATATTTCTTAACTCTTTATCTCCGTGGAGGTTTTCCTGCTGTGCTGGTGGGGTATAGGGGAACGCTAGATGCAATAAAATCTAAACTTCACAACGAATTTCCAAATTTTTTGTTTGCAAAGAACAGGTAGATGAATGTGGCTCTTTCTAAACAGGTTTTGTCGCAATTGTGCTCTTTTGTTTTTACAAATGTGAAAGAAAGATGAGGAAAAAAGGAAAAGAAAATTTGAACAAAATTTTGTATTCACGCAATCAATACATTCCATTATCAGAATCATCAATCTCATTTCATATATCCTACAAATTCTGCATATAAATACCAAAAAAAAATGTTCAGCATCACTGTGCTTTTCAATTTTGTTGCTAATCATATCGTTGCAATTAGCTGTGTGTCAGTTCCAGCGTAATCAGCCTCAGAAAAACAACACTTCAAAGGCTTAAAGTCACATTTTAGCACTCAAATCCATGTTTTTACGACAAATAGTGTTTGTATTTCCGGTGATTACCAAGAAATACAAATATTGTCGCAAAAATAATGATGTCGTAAGCGGCTGAAGTGGTGTGAATGCTTGAGCCACTAGGAGCGGCTCACTGGCATTTCGACAGCGACCATGAGCCACTGTCTGCGATAAAAACCAGAGATAAAAAGTTAATATGCTTATTTTATTGCTTTTGTATGAGTTAATTATTTTTTATTTCTTAATATGCCTTTTTAGTGTTACTTTATTGCTTAAATTTATTATTTTATTTCGTAATATGTTTAACTTTAACTTTTGTACATTTGCGTGCTTATTGGCATATTAAGAAATATAACTAACAGATGAGTTGTGAATTCTGGCCCACCCTGTAGTTGGTTGCATCTAGAGTGTAGTGTTGTTATGTTGGGCTTGTCCTCATGTCGAGGTCAGCTTTTGTTGTGCTGGTGTTGAGGTTGTCTGTCATCCCACTATTTGGTTAGTGCATGAACCCAATTCTACCACTACTACGGAATGCTCTCTAGACCAAAAAAATAAGCATGAAAAGATTTCAAATGGTTTGTGATTTTGGAAAGGAAGGAAAGAGAAAGAGAACAAAAACAGAAATCAAAAGAAGTAGTAGAGATCAGAATCAAACAAAAAAAAATGTAAAAAAAAAAAAAAAAAAATCCCGAGCCGAAAGGTGTTTTCCTGTTTCAGGACCACCCCATCCCCACAATCACGGTTATAGATGAAAACCAACAAGTGGTGACGCAGATCCAGCCTCAGCAGGCCACATCCCTTCCCCAGTCCCAGCAGCAGCAGCAACAGCAGCAGCAGCCCATCAGCCAGGTCAAGCCTGCGGTCTCCCTCTCCCAGCAGGTCTCGGCCGCCGTGATCACCCCAGCCACCTCACAGTCTGCGGCCTCCACTTCCTCCACTGGCCGGCAGACAGAGACAGCCAAGGTGTGCAGCAAATCTGTGGTCTGATTGTGTCCTTTTTTCTTTCTTTGCTTTTCTGTTTTTTGTTTTTATTTGTTTTTTTGGGGGGGTTTTTTTGTGTTTCTCTTTCTTTCTTTGTTTCTCTCACTTTCTCTCTCTGTTTTCCTTCTCTTTTTTCTTTCTTTCTTTTTTTTTTTCTTTCTGTCTCCCTTTCTCTCTTTCTCCTTTTTTTTTTTTTTTTTTTCAGTCCTTTTTTTCATAAACTGTTTACTTTATTTTTCAAGATAATGATGCCTGCTACTTTAGATCATGTTATAGGCCCTTATGATAACATTCTATTTTGTTCAGTTATTATTGTTATGCATAGCATTAGTCATTATCAACTCTTTGTCTACATTTCTCTCATAATTGTGATGAACAACAAACTAATTAACTGTTTCTTAATTACTTCTGCATTTTTAAAAAAAAAACTCACTAATGACATAAAACTTTTCCATGAAATGCTCTCTGATTTGTTTGACAACCAACTAGTAACAGTCATAATTTTCACTTCTTCAAACAACATATTTCACTGAATTTATGGCATTCAGCACAGTTCCTGGTTGGCCTATAAGTTTCTGGAAAAATGAGAAAGAAAGATGATTGTAATTTAGCCAATAGACTGAATTTTCATTTATTTTTGTTGGACTTCAATACATAGTATATTATGTATAATGATGTGTAATTTTGATACCATAGCAGATCAGAAGACACATTAATATATTCTTTCCTCCAGTGGGAGATCATTGTGCTCAGTCTTGGTACTTCCCTGTACCAGACAATCGGTTGAACAAATAGTGCAAAGAGGGGAAAAAAAAAAACACTTTTGCGCCCTTTGCTTGAAACATACACCATGAAAAATTCAAAAAAATTATGGTATAAAGAGAATGTTTTCTTCTTATTATTATAATTTTTCAAATTTTTTGGTGATCAGTGTTTCGAATGACAAGCAGCAAAGGGATTTTTTCCTCTTTACGCTGTTTGCTCAACAAGTCTCTTGTTGGACAAAGGGAAGTAATAGAGCTGGTCAAAATGATCTCCCATTACATGAGCCCCTCTTTTGGGAGAGTGAGTCAGGGGCAGATAATCTGCAAAACAATCTTTTATTGTTCATGTGTTAAGATGTTTTTATTTCTGTCATGTGGTAATATTGTACTCTGCGTTACCTCAGGATGGAGGTGAAAGTGCAGGACAAAGCCAGCAAGAGGAAGCCTCCAGTTCTGTGAAGGTCAGTTCATTTTAACATGGGCACCACTTGTTTTACACACAAGCACCATTTTCTGTTATTATATGTTAGACAGTGTGCTTAGACACAGGGATGTCAAACTTTCGACTTTAGTCGGAATTCCGACTTTTTGATCGTTGCCAACTTTTCTGCTTTTGCTCAATCAACTGCCGACTTTGCTGAATCCCCAAGGCAGCTGCAGTTTTGTAATAATTTCTAATACAATACAAGCCCAGGACAGTAGCAATGGAACCGGAAGTACAATAGAAATTCGTACATGCTCTGGCCAATAGTCGAACTGCTTTTTGGTGACTGTTTAAAGATTGAGGTCAAAGTTGAAGGCACTTAGTTCCTCATACCTGAGAACATGCGATCGATTGGTCACGTAAGAGTTGATGGAAAATCAGTACATCAGAGTAAAGACAATAATAAATGATGCACACATGGTCTTAGAAAGATTAATGTGCGAGGGCAACGTTTCACGATCTAAATCTAGATCTAGATGATCTAGCTAGTTCCGCTCAATGGTTATATTGACAGCACAGCCTGTAGGATCTTTTAAGTCCTTGGAATTTCCACTACTGGTGTAATCTTATTATACTCTTCTGAGGTTCCTGTAAAAACGTACAAATTTCTCCCAAAGTAAGGCAGACATCTCCTAACATGAAAAGCTTAGATGTGTCTTACACAACCAGACAGCAGCCAACGGCCGTAATGAAATATCATGGAGGGGGGGTTGGTGCTGTTGCAAAATTTTCCCCAACTTTTTAGTGAAAACGGTTTGACATTCCCGTTAGACATCGTGCAGACCTGCTGTACTGTTGTAAGAACCGATCAGGAGGCTGTATGTATGCAGGGCAAATAGGTGACATTCTAAACAGTCTATTTCTCCTGCAGCGACAGTTTATGTTCCCAACAGGTTTGGTGGTAGCTTCTTTCATCACTTGGTGGTGTCCATCCATATTCTAACTGCTCCCCCCCCACCCCTTCAGGTCCGATCCCTGTTTTCTTTTTTTTCCCATATTCCCAGTCCAAACCCTTGGGGTACACGGTAATTTATGACTTGAAATGTTTTATAGTTGATATCCTCCCTTTGACGACTCTACCCTCTCTCATGTTTGTAAGCCTCTCTGGTCTTTTTTGTGGATGCTTAGCGTCAGCCTGAAAACTTACTGCACTCAAGATAACCATTGTATGGTATAATTCTTCATCAGGTTGAAAATAAATAATAAAATAAATAAATGTTGAAATAAAACCCCATTTCTATAAGTTAGAATTGTCCTCAGTAAGTAGAAGATTTCATTGTAACATTCAGCTTGGAAAGTTTTGTGACAGTCTGTTAAATTTATTTCTTATTGAGAAAATGGCAATGTACTGGGACTTGCTTGGAGCATTGTTTGAGAAAAAAGCATGAAGACCACCATTTGCTTGAGCTTGTCAATGTGAGCTAGCTTAGCTACTTGTCTTTTAGTATACCCAGAGGATGAATTGGCTTTAAGAGCTCCATATTAATTACTTGAAGTTCAAGCTATGGATTCAGAACCACTACGATTAGGATTCACAAAAAACTGGATGTCTCTTAGGTGAATACGCTGGTGATAAGTCAGCAGTGCATCTTGTGATATGAAATAGTTCACCTCAAAAAAAAGTATCAATAAAGGTCACTGCAGTTTAAAGTGTGTTTCCATTTTTCCAGTTCTGATATGTTCAGCAGATTTTGTTCAGATATATAGTAAAACTGATAAATTCATGGTCAGTTCAAATGTGTAAGACATGTTAGTTTCACATAATCATTGCGCTGCGTCAGAACCAGTTAAATTTTGGCATTGACAATAGTGACAAATGTGTGATAGGGCGTTGATACTTCAGACCAGGTGTGAGGTCCTGGTGGTATTTTAACTCTGTATGATCCAATGATTCAGTCACCATTCCTGAAACTGACCACTGTTAACAAGAGCAGGTTTCTAGAGGTTAATCAGCGGAGCTCACAAGAGGAAAAATAAGAAACACAGCAAGAGAGAAAACTTTGTCTTTTTTTTTTTTTCATTCTTTGTTTCATTTCAAAAGCCTTGATTTGGATGCAGATCTCATTTGTATTTAAACAATCCCTCTTTTTTTCCTTTCGTCCTGAATTTGCCATATATCTGTCACAGTTAGGCATGTTTCTTCATATTATTGTTTCATAATTATGACTAAAGGAATGGCACTGCAGTTTTCTGTATATGATCTAGTCTTTTTGAATTTATATGCTGAAAATTATCTTAGATCTCCATATACTTTGGATGGAAAGGCTGAATAGACTGAAATTTATCTCTGTTATCATGATAGTTTGGCAATAGCCACTCCTTAACAGGTAATCTAATTGTTTTTGTTTCACAGTTACATACCCAGTAAATTTTACATTTGATTCATGATCTTAGCTAACAATTTCCAGCTCTGAATAGAGATTCTGAGGGTAACAAAATCTTATACCAGCTTTAGACATGTAATGATTGATAAAGGTAAACATCATTCTGTTTGCTTGCTTTGAATTTTCTTCCTTGCACAGAGTTTACCCTTTCAAGACCCAGACTACACATAATATATCGTCATGCTTATAAACAAATCACCTATGCTTTTTACAAACTTAAAAAAAAAAAAAATGAATAAAATAAGAATAAATTTTGTGTTTTCATTTCCCTTCATTTTATCATAAATAAAACATTTTACATAGAGTTCAACAATGTTTCTGCAAACAAAGGGTTTAAACCTCACTTAGGCCTCTTGTTTATGAGCATGATGATGTGATATACGCTTTGCGGTATCCTTGTGTGCACAGTTCCGTCATATAAACCTTTGTCTGCTAAATAATACCTATCATCTTTCAAAGAATGTATGAAAATCTGAGAAGTGACTGCCAATTAATGTCATACAACTTTCTGTTCTAAACCCATAGACCGAAGAAACCCAGCAGGCCAATGATGATGTCATTATGGTGCTAAGTGATGAAGATGATCAGGTACATTTTCTAGCACTACATTTCTTGTCTTTAATTTTGCACTTTATCAGTAATGATATCACTGTCAAGATCAGGTACTACTTCCAAGATTTTTGCTTTTAATGTAATAAAATATGTTATTGTCACTTAAGCAATATGCTGCTGACGGATACTACAAGTTCTGTTCTGTACTGAAACAAAGATAGGCAGTATTTCAGTTGATTTAACATCTGTGTACTGTTGTGAAATTGTTTAGTCTTCACCTTTCCATAGTTGAAGAATTTGCTGGTAGTGCTAAAGTTCTTATGATATTTCAGTTGATTTAACTCACTTGGGACCAGGCCCAGGCTTCAAGCACAGCCCTTCGGGGTCAGGGTTTTAGGGTCATTTTCATTGTCTGTGTTCTATTCATCCCATAAGCAAGAAAACTGGCACAGTTGTAGTTTATGATTAGTTGAATCCAATGAGACCACCAGAATATGCCTATGTTGTATAGTTTTGATTTTGTGAACCTTGAAAATTATGCAATTTT